>CALZFC010000136.1:332500-537500 GCA_945643635.1 Allodiplogaster sudhausi
ACACACCACAATTCTAGAAGTATCAGTATGCTCTTCAGAGGTCGAGGTGGAAAACAGTAAAGGAAGATGAAAATGACAAGAGAGGTAAGGCAGGAAACGCGGCTGTTATGAGAAATTGTAAACACTCATTCAATTTCGAAGTCCCAGCTGTAGTTCTTGACTAGGAATGCCTTAAATGCTCGCGACTTCTTCCGCAGTTCCTCGCTGATGTTGTCGCCTTCTTGAATATTAGCGAAGAGAATTGAGAGAGTTGTCGTCAGGAAGTTATCTTTCGACACGATATCAACGAAGAAGTCTCGGGGACATTCCCGGACTGCGAAGAAGAGAACGCGGAGAAGAGAGAGGAAGAAAGAAGGGCGAGTTCGGAGGGAGGATGGAGAGAAGCACACCACGTGCACCCACTTCTTCCACTGCTCCAGACCCTCCCACACCTCAAAAACAAATCTTTCTCTCTCTCTCTCTCTCTTTCTTTCCCCTCTTTCCTTCGCTCCCCCTCACTCTCTCTCTTTCTCTCTCTCCCTCTCCTTACCCCTTTCTATCTCCTTCCATCTCTCTCTCTCTCTCTCTCTCTCTCTCCTCTTACCTGTCCGATGAGAAAGATGACAAAGGCGAGTTGCATCTCAGCAAGTACAACATGCTCTCCAATCTGACGGATGAGGCCCTCGAGATGGTTACTGTAGTCCAAGTAATCTCGTCCCAAATCCCCCTGAAGAAGAGATTGAATGTTGCCTGTTAAGAAAGAGAGAGGGAGGAACTGGAAGCTGAGGGACTGGAGTGAACCGCAGTTCCTGGCCTGGCTTCACTTCCATCACCGGCAGACCTTCGCTGTCCGCAAAGCGCATTCTCCTGAAAAGCATAATTCAGGAGTCTGTCCAGACTATTTTCTCAAATGATTACGGTAGCATCTAATAATAAGAACCATATGCAACATCTCTGATAACCAAGTGGCAAAAAAAAATTTAAAAAAGCTACGTCTTCTATTTCGAGAGTAGAGAGCACCCAAATGGAGTAATCACTATGCACCAAAGAAAAACAAATGAGAATAGCTTAGCTCGGGTTCTGCTTGTTAACACTGGAGGAGCAGCCGACATCTGCTTCTCTCTCCATCTTCGTCTCCAGACTCTCCAGTTCTTGTTGAGATGTGATGAGTCCACAGAGGGGAGCCACTCGCTCCGCATCTTCCTGGCAAACTAGAAGATGTTCATCGAACACCACATCTGTCGATTCTTACCTTCCTGACAAAATCAGTAAGAGAGTAGAACTTGCGGTAGTGTTCATAGGGATAAGGAGCGAGATTGGAGTCGATGTTTTTCATTCCCATTCGGGTCGCCTCGGCAGCGCTTTCATCCATTTCCTTTGAGTTTCTATCTCTGACCAGCGTCTCTTCCTTACAATCCCATTTGTAGATCAATACTTCGCGACTCGTAAAGGAATGAACAAAACCTGCAGCATCCATTCAACATTTACCAAGCTTCAAGTGGGATTACTGACAAAAAAGTAAACATTTCCTTTAAATCTAGATTTATGAGGCCAAAACCAACCAATTCTTGGGGCTCCCTTCACACTTACGAAGACGAAATGAAAGCCAGGCGGAATCATCTTTATGCCGAGAAAACGATCGCCAGTCTTCCACGACATGTAATCGATTCCAAACTCCGAACCAACAGGCAGATCTTTCAGAACCTAAGAAATAGTTTATTATAGGCGCTGTCCAAGTGGTGGAACTGGAACTATAGGCCAGCCCGTGAGAACAGAAAAGAAATTCTTACCACGAATGCGGCGAACTCGTAGACGATAGGAACAAGAGGAGAAGGGATGTCATTTCCACTTCGAAGAGTTGCAAGTAGCTTTTCTTCCATTCCAGCGAAGACTTAAAAGATCCCTCATGAAATGGCAAGTATGACTCATCCGTGGCTGTCTATTCTTCTTGTGGTGGTTGCATTTAGAGGCTGCTAATGGTCGCCATAGCCATTTGTGACTCGTGTCCCAAAAGAAAGAGGAGCCGAGAGTTGCCGGGAGACAGAAGAAGAGAAGCACTCGCCAGTCCTGGCCATGGACAGACACGGGATGCTCTTGCTTTGTGTTGCTGTTGCAGTTCAGCTCCACCATGGTTTGCTTTCTCTTTTCACAGCCGATGGAAGACACAGTGGAATCTTTCAGTCACTGGTCTCCAGTGCCGAGTCTGCTCGGACCGCAATCTGCTAGGAAACATGCTCGACCCCGTCCTCCGCGCTCTCGGCGTCCCCAACATTATCCCCAAGGTCAGCGAGTGCAACAACACCGCCAGTGTATGCGTCGCCCAATCATACTGTACCAAGCGAATCGGTCTGTTTCATGAGAGAGAGAGAGAGAGAGAGCGAATTGGAGAGAGAAAGTTACAGAAAGAGATACGAGTAGTGCCCAATGCAGATGACTACGAAATGCAGCAGGCCGGTTTGAGTGGAAAGGCATCATTCTGGAGTAAGCAATGCGACATCCCCCCTGGCATCTCGGTATCCGTGTCTCCTGGCCAGTGCGTGGAATACGACAAGGGATACGCCAATGGATACTTCTACGTCAGTTCACAAAAGATGGGAAAAGATGGTGGAAGATAAGAATCTGCACGTATGCTTGGGTTTGACAAGTCAATGACTCTCAGAGAAGACGGATGTGCGCGTGCAACAACGCAGACATCTGCAACGGAGGCGCCCTTCTCCGTCCTCTCGGCCTCCTCTTCCCTCTCATCACTCTTCTTCTCATATAAACCATCCACTCCGCCACTCACAACACTACTCTTAGCTAATCAACCCACTCAAGTATTCTCACGCGGTAAAAGAAACTCGAATAAAGAACACATGTAGCAAGAAGACATCACTCTCACTTTATCCAAATATCTATGCATACATTTCTGACGTACTTCACCTGGTAAAAATGAGATGGGAACAGATGAAATGTAAAAAATATATTAAACAAAGAAAACGTTTTGAACTTAAAAAGAGCACTAAACTAAAGGTGAGTTATTACGGGAACAAGTGTATTCCTACTCTAGCTGGATATGCTGCTTCCAAGTACTGGATAAGAGATCGTACAAAAAGGTGAAGAATCGCTGTAATGCCACCAAACAAAAGCACGAGACATATTTCACAAGCAGAAAACGCAAAACCTACTTGGCCGGTAAAGGAAAATAGAGATCATAAGACATGAGGTGACAGCTCCATATTAGGTATTAAAGTATGTGCGCTGCAGGGGGAGATGTATAATATACACAAGAAAAAAAAAATGAATGACCGGGACAAAGAAAGATGCTGCGAAAAATAAAAAAAAGGCTATATGAAACATTTGCCGCTTCAGCAAAAATAAAAATAGAGATCTAAAATATGTGATGCGATTCGATGTAATTACAGTTATCAATGAGTTCCGAATTCTCCTTCATGTGAGATCAAGTCAGACCATACTCTTCAATAAATATTTTTGGTATATAAATGAACATATGAAACTATCCAAGATAAAGCGACAAAGGAATAATGATAGAAAATCACATTGAAAATTTCATGACAACAATGTCTGGGAAACATATAGTAATGACTAGGAAGTATATGTAGGGAAAGGGAAGCAGAGTTAACTTACAGGAAAGATCCCCACTTCTCGAGGAGTTCTGCCTTGAGTTCGGCAGGCATAAGACAGTACTCGAGGTTGGTGGAGACGGAGTGAAAGACATCGATGGTTAGGGCATCCATCAGAGACTCCTTCACAGAACACAACCCGAACTCGTGTGACAAGCGGATCGCGCGCAGCAACGAAGAACGGGCGAGCTGGAAGAAGCAGTAGGGCACTTAGACATACCATGTTGCCCCCCAGAAGAGGGAAGCAGAAGGGGCAGGGAAACAGCCACCCAAAAGAATTCTAAACATATTCTGTTAGATGCGAGATCATAAAAAGAGACAACACAAGCGAGGCATATCTAAGAACAGTCAGAAATGTTCAATCAAAACAAGGCATTTGGCACATTGCAAATCGAAAGGTTTTCTTTATCAGAGAAAGGAATGCGCGAGTAGAAGAAAAGAAAAGCGAACCACAGTGCCGATGAACTTCTCGCAGAGGACGCGGACCAGGGAGAAGTTGAAGCGGATCGCGGCCTCCATCACAATCGCCACGTTCTCAGCCGAGAGAGTGGATGGTTCGGCGTGCACGAGAAGGAGGGCCTGCGAGAGGCACTCTATTATAATTAAGTGTGCCATAAACAAGCCGGGCAGCATATCCGTCTAAACTGCCCAGTCCTGGGAAGAATGGATGGTATGAGAGTGAAGCAGAGGCCTGCATATGAGCTGGCTCCACATCGAGAGTGGCCTCGGTCTGCTTGGCAAGGAGAGCAGCAAGAACTGGACTCGCACGGGAAGCCGCAGAGCGAGACACCACGAAATTGACAGAGCGAGCACGGAGCACTGCTTCGTCATTTTCTCTGAAGAAGTTAGGGGAGAGAAGGGAAATGTAAGAGAAGAGATCAAACCTCGTCAGTCGTCTCTTCACCCCATCTCCAACTCCGACGGCACGCGAAGGGAAGAGAATCTTCTTAGCAGAGACACTTGACTCGGATGGTCTGAAATTCTGATTGAATTCTTCATCTTTTTGTCTCAAGAAATCCACCTGAGCAGGGTTTCCTTGATTGCACTGTCAGGAGCGGGGGAAGAGGGCGAGAGAAGAGAGGAGCGAGAGGAATTGCATCGCCAGTCAAAATAAGCAAGAAGCGGATCCTCTCCCTTCTCCAGTCCGCTTCCCTCTTCAACTGATCCGTTCAGCATCTCTTCCAGATTACTCTCGCTGTTCACTTAAGCAAGTCTATTTCAGCATTCTGGGACCAAGAGCAGCTATTCATTCTCGATATATGATAAAAAGGAAAGATTAATGAACAGTAAACTAGAAGAACTAACGGTATGTGGGATGCGTGGGGTGGAAGGGATCAGCAGGTTCCAACTTCGTCAGCTGCACTTCTTCCGAGCTCTCCATGCTACATTCAACCCTATATATACATTATATGTATATGTATATATATATATATATATATATATATATATAGAGAGAGATATATATATATATATATATACATATAGATATATATATATATATATATATATATATATATATAGATATATATATATATACAAGTATGAAGTAAAATAAGACTGACACAAACGACTCGGGGCTCTTCTTTGTTTTCTCCATTACCTCCACCTCTATGTTTTTGCGACGTTGAAAACTCGTTGGCTGCAACGCAAAAGATGACAAATGCGTGAAAGAAGAAACAAAAGTGAGAAACCTCGCGAGGCTGGGGGCGACTCTTCTTGTCCTGCTCTGTCTCTTTGTGCAATGCTTGCATGTGTCGCCTTACATTCTTTCGACATGAGAACCTTTAAAACATTCAAATCTCAGCCATTCCACAATTTTTGCAACGCACGTTTTGTGGCAGATGGTGCACTTAAAGGGGGCAACGGTTGGGACATTGTTGACGGGAGTCTTGGGAGGGGGAGGGGGAGGGAGACAAAGGACAATTTGAGGGGGAGCAGAGGGCAGGACACACTCCTCCCCAGACTCCTTGCGCAGACGAGCCGCTGCCTTCAGATGCTCGCCCACTGTCACCTGCAAATTCTCTTTCTGGAAACTGGAGAGGAATAGGAATGACCAACATAATGCTGATCCGAAGACGTCTGCGACCACTCTGGAATCGACTGCCAACTGTAGCTGTCACTTAATCATTTCATTTGACAACTTAGCGCATCGCGAAGCCAATCTTCGTAAACAAAAAAAAACTATAGAATTTTAAAAATTGTTACGAACCATGACAACCTAAACATTAAAATGTTGGAGGAGATACCCAGAAAGATTAAGAAACAGTGTGGCACTTTTTCCAGTGGGGTCATGAAACCGTAGTCAAGAATATGAACCCGAGGAGTTTAATGCAAATGTTTCTTTATGCACATCTGCATAAATAAACACTTGCATTAAAGGTCACCTTGACGCGATCTGTTAAAATCAATGATCCTTCCTACAGTACCCCAGAAAGTGACGGAAACTACCAAATTCACAAGCAAAGCCCGAACAAATAAAGAAACCTCGAGTAGTGATGTGAGCTTCCACTTCCAACAGCCGGCAAGGGGCTCAGATTGTTATTCACGGATCTTAAATTATCAAAACAGTTTAGTTGCGAAAAAATATATATAATTTTTAAAATCGTGACATATTCAAATCAATTATTCCTCAGAAGGTTACCGAGACAGAGTGAACTCCTGATCGGGAACATCAATCACTTGTTCCCTGTAAAAAATAAATCAAAAATAGACACTTTGAATTCGAAAATGGGTATGAAGAGCAAGTTACGATCAATACCTTAAATCAACCGTATTACGTAGTGAATGCATGTTAGTGTGGAGTTTAGAAATTACGCGTGTATGGAATTTAGTGTGTGACGTAAAAGAACTAACAAGGAATGACTCCTTTGCCACGATTTCTGCTGATTGGGAGACCCCGAGTTTCGACTAGGAAGAGTAGATCGACACGCTACCTGCCAAGCATAGCAATGCAGTTATATATTGCAGGAACGGGATCGGCAGCGCTTTTCTTCGGGAACAAATAAGCTATCATTCAATGAAACAAACCATTCGAACCCAAGGAAAAGATGAAAACCTCGTGCTTCTGCAATGTTCGGACGTTGGCAAAGGCCTTCCGACAATGAGTGCAGTGGAGAAATGGAGGAGAGGGAGAGACAGAGACAGTCACTACCCCTCCTGCCGATGCCACTCGCCGCGCTTCCCCCTCCGTCACCACTCGACTTTGTTGACTACTCATTCGAGACGCCGACATTATTTTTGATACGTTCCTGCAACTTTTCACACGTCAAAATGCCACCAACTCCCATCACTTCAATCCAGTTACGCCTACAAGGCAGAGACATAGCTAACCTTTTCACTTCTTCTTCTACACACTTCTCATCGGGAAGCTCTTTTCTTCTCCTGTCACGGGGACTTCCCACTGGGCGACACCTGGAATATCTTATATTATGATGAATAAGAGAGACAACAGAAGTGCTTGCCTGTTTAGCGTGGAAAAAAAAGAAATCATCGTTAAAGACGAGAAAGATTTATATTAACTTACGACTGATCGTACTTGGCCTTGACAGGATAAACGGGCTTGTCTTTGCTGACAGCAAAGCGAAGTGCATCTGTCTTCACTAGAATTGAAGGCGCCATCAAGCTTTGCGAGGTGGCAAACGTTCCCGATTCAGTGATGATTTGACCTAAGTGGCTCATGATGGGATAACACTGGTCTGGCTGAGGTTTCTAACTGGATTCCATGGATGTCATGTGTCGTTGAGGGATGACGACAGTGGGGATGTGTTGCAAGGACATCTGCAAGAAATAATCATAAAAACATGTAGATTTCATAAGCAATTTCGCACTACAAAACCTTAGAATATAGTTTTATTTCCCGGATAAGTTATCGAAAACAAAGTGGGCGGAGCCAACGACATCGGGGAAGTGCTGCTGCTTTCGCGCCATATTCGATGAATTCAAAGCGTATTTTCTCCAAACGTCCCTCTTCCAATATGTTTTGTAAAATTTTGTGCTTGCCAGGACATGCAAACACTGAAATATCGCTTATTTATCTTTTATTCACAATGTCTTGTTCAGAAAACTATATCGACTTAAAAAATAAATGGTGCTGGATCCATACGTGCATGTATGTAGTAAATTCTACCGGAATCCAGGAATGTACTTTAATGACTCCGTTAATTGTGTTCATGTACATTGCAGCTAATGAAATACATAATTATCCTTTGGCAAAATACATCATTCATCACGGCTCCCAGTGCCTAGACATCTTAGATTGTTGTGTCTGTAGAGTCTGTATCATGACGTGACGGAGAGTGAGGGAAGTCAGTGGAGAGATATCAGTAAGGTACCATCGTAGTATGCAGGGGATCAAACTACAAAGTGGCCATGTGGGGAGAGAGGAACAACCAGTGATTGAAGAGAAGAGCAGTAGAGATGGACGGAGCGACGTTGCTGGTGCAGCAACTCAAGAAGCAGGTTAGGATCTTCTTGCCGAGCTACACTCTGAGTCTTCTCTCAGGGTGTGGAGTATGTCTTCGGAGTCGTCGGCTTTCCAATCATCGAAGTGGGAATGGCGGCCCAGGCTAATGGACTCAAGTTCATCGCCTGTCGCAATGAGCAATTTGTCCGCTTTCTCTCTTTCTCTCTCACTCTCGCCGTCTCTAACTCTCACTCACTCTCTCTCTTTCTCTCTCTTTCTCTCTTTCTCTCTCTCTTTCTTTCTCTCTCTCTCTCTCTATTAATAGTCTCCTCCTCAGCCTCTTATTCAATAGATTTTTCAATGTCTTTCAGGCATGCTACGCTGCTCAAGCAATGGGTTATCTGACTAGGAGGTAGGCCAGTAGTCGGACCACGAGGAAGTCTGAAGGGGAGCTGAGGTGAGTGAAATGTTATCTGTCCTCTGCAGACCTTCGGTGTGTCTGTGCGTGTCTGGCCCGGGGGTTCTCCATACCGTGGGGGGACTCGCTAATGCAACCGTCAACTGCTGGCCAGTCATCTGTATCGGCGGTGCTTCAGACGTCGATCAAGTCAGAGAAAGAGAAAAAGAAGGAGAGAGAAAGAGAGAGAGAGAGAAGAGAGGGAGAGTGGGAGAGAGATAGAGGGAGTGGGAGAGAGATGGAGGGAGCCTGTTTACAGGAGGGTCGTGGTGCCTTTCAAGAATGGCCTCAGATGGACTCCGTGAGGAACGCCTGCAAGTACGTCTGCCGTCCTGCGACCCTTGCAGCCATTCCACACCTGGTTCACAAGGTTTACCCTCCCTCCTCCTCTCTCTCTCTCCCTCTCTCTCTCTCTCTCTCTCTCTCTCTCTCTGTTAAGGCAGTCCGAACATGTCTCTATGGCCGTCCAGGTGCGGTCTACATCGACCTTCCCGGCAATCTGGTTTTAGACACCCTCGCGGAAGATCAGATACCGTACGCCTTTTCCCCACTGTTCTGAAGAGAGAAGGAGAGTGGTTTGCTTGCAGAGGCCGTTCTTTTGTACCTCTCTCTCTTTCTCTTTCTCTCTTTCAAAAGAGCACTTGCTTGCAGAGACGTGCCAGTTGTCCCCCTTGTACCTCCCTCTTCGGTTGCTCCGATGAACTACATCCGAGAAGCCATTGATGTTCTAAAGAAGGCGAAACGACCACTTGTCATCATTGGAAAGGGTTCGGTCTGATTTTCATATTTTCTGGTCATTGTTTTGGCATTTTCAGAATAAAAAAAAGTTTTATATATATATATATATATATGTATGTATATATCCTATACCTGCATTTATTTTCATTTCATATAATTATTTGTATGCTTATTTTGTTGATGTGTATAGGCGGCCACGGCCGACAGAAACGCAGCGGCCTGAGGGTAGAATGCTTGATACCCTACATATGTACATATATGTACATAGAAGAGTCCAAGTGGGGAGGGGAGAGAGTGTCTTTGAAGGTGCGGCGTGGTCTGAGCGGGGCAGTCTGGGATGCCAGCAACTCCTGACCCGCTCTCATCGCCATGGCTCCGGGAGGAAAAGGAATGTGGGCACTCCGGGAGGAAAAGGAATCGTCTCTGATCATCATGAACGGTTTCCTTGTGTGATTGGATGGCCGGTCTCAGAGAGAATTCATTCAGCTGTGTTTCGGCTGCTCGCTCCTTCGCCCTGAGGGAGACTGACTGCGTGGTGTTGGTTGGTGCTCGTCTCAACTGGATGCTTCACTTTGGCCTTCCCCCACGTTTTCCTTTCATTCAAATCTAGAAGACGAGACTGAAATTTTAATTTCATCAAAAAAGTAAACTTTCGTGTACTTCGAAACATAAATCAAGTTAGAAAAGTAATTTCTAGATGGAAGTCAGATGTAAAAGTCATTCAACTCGATCTTGCCCCTGAAGAATTCCATCATAATCTTACTACAACTGTTCCTCTTTGCGGAGATATCGGGGAAACTCTCTCTGAGGTTTGTCCAGGACTGTTTCTTATATTTCTTGCGACAAGAGAGTAGTCTTCTTGAAGATGTTGTGTGAAATGGGAGAGTGGAGAGGGGCTGACATCTCCGAGTGGTTGTCTTCCCTGCAAGAGAACGGAGAGAAGAACAAGAATGTAGTAGATGGAATGGCTACTGATGCCACTCTCCCTCTCAATTACTTCGCTGCTTACAAACCAGTCAGAATTCCCTGGATTCTGTTCATAATATTATATATTCTTTTCCTTCAACAAATAACTACATAGCTCTCCTTTCTCTTGAGATTTCGGATTGGGCAGAGAAACACGATGTTCTGATTGTGAACGAAGGAGCGAATACGATGGATATCGGCAGAACAATGCTGAAGAACAAGTCCCCAAGGAGAAGACTCGATGCTGGCACTTTCGGTGCCTTTTCTCTTCACTCATAGTTTTGGACCATTTTGATTGTTAGTGGATATAAGTTGACAGAGAGAATGGACTACAGGAACGATGGGAGTGGGACAGGGCTACGCACTCGCTGCTGCCATCTACTGCAGGGACTACTCCCCATCCACCAGAGTTCTCTGTGTGCAAGGCGATTCAGCATTTGGTTTCTCTGCTATAGAAATTGAGACCATTGCCAGGTGAGCACCAGGGAGAGATCGAAAGAGAATGGGAGAGAGAGAGAGAGAACGGGAGAGAGAGAGCGAGAGAGAGAGAGAGAGAGAGATAAGGCGAAGCGGATTCATTGCTGATGGTGAGAAATAGAATTCTTCAATTACCATCATTTTCAACAACAACGGAATCTATCGTGGACTGCGCGCTGAAGATCAGAATGAACTGACTGGAGATCTCACTACAATGTCAGCGTGCCCACCAGCAAACTCTCAAAAATTCTAAACTCTAAACTCGAAAAGTGCTTTTTTTGCATATGAATAGGCTTGGTATACAGAAACGAGGATTTTGGAATTCATGGTATCGGGCAGTTCCTTGATCAGATCATTCCAATACTGCACATCTGTATCTCTATCTCTGTCTCTATCTCTCTCTCTCTCTCTCTCTCTCGCTCTCTTGCTCACACTACCCACTTACTCTCTTTCGCTCTCCCTCTCATTATCTCTCAATCTCACTCGCTCTCACTATTTGTCTCTCTCTTTCTTTCGCACTCTCTGTCTCTCTCTTTCTCTCTCACTCTCTGCATCTCTCTCTTTCTCTCACACACACTATCTCTCTCTGTCTCTATCTCTCTCTTTCTCTCACACACACACACTCTCTCTCTGTCTCTATCTCTCTCTTTCTCTATCCATCTCTCTCCTCATATTAAGATTGCCCGTTCTCTCTCTGTCTGCCGAGTGTCGTTACGACCAAATGGCAGATTCGCTGGGCGGCAAGGGGTTTCTTGCGCGATCACAAATGGAAATCGCTGACTCACTTCGGCAGGTTGGATCAACGAAGGGAGGGAGAGAAGGTGGAGAGCAAGAAAAGGGAGAGAGAGAGAGGGAGAACGAAATCATGAAGAGAGGAGCGAGAGAGGGGAGAGAGGGAGAACGAGATCATGGAGAGAGGAGCGAGAGAAGGAGAGAGGGCGAGAGAGGGAGAACGAAATGATGGAGAGGATCGAGAGAGGGGAGAGAGGGAGAACGAGACCAGGGAGATAGGATCGAGAGAGGGGAGAAAGATAGCGATAGGGGTGAGGTACAGAAAGAGCGTTGCAGGCAGCGTTGCTGTCTGATCAGCCCTCAGTGATCAATGTTCTGATAGCGACAGACGCAGAGCGGAAGCCGCAGAAGGAGGCGTGGCTGACTCGCTCGAAGATGTAGGCGGGGCTCTCTCCAATCCTTTCATTTTTGATGACTTTGAAGATAGTGACAAGTGATGCATGAATCCTTTATTTCTTGTGGCTGCAATACATGACAGAGAAAGACTGAAGTGGAAGGAAAGACGCAGGAGGCACTGTCGAAGAGAGTTCATCATACGAAGGCACTGAGCAGAAAGGCGACGAGAAGAGGGACAGCGAGAATTGCCGAATTACTCGCCGACTAAAACTATTCATTATTTCATTTTCTTAATTACAAATTTCTAATTTCTGAAATTAATCCTACCAAATGACACAAAATGTGGTGTTTGCAAACTCGGCAATAACGGAAATGGGAAACAAACATTTTTGCAGTGACAGTCGAGATCATGGGAACAGTCACATCCTCTTGCTACAATTTGGATTGTATGAGAGGGAATTGGACGAGGTAGTGAGGGGAGTGGAAGGGGGGCCCCTCCGCTGCCCCCTCCACAACGACATCCAACCACATCCTGTCCTCCTCCAGAAGAGTGACAAGAGCAGTGAGGGTCACTGGACGGGCAGCCACAGACTTCCTGCTCCGGCTGCTCGCAACAAGGCCCGTTTTGGGGAAGACATCCACAGCCCGTAGCTGGAGGGGGCGAGGCTGGAGGGGACGTGGTTGGAGGGGGCGAGGTTGAAGGGGACATCGTGGTCGTGCTTGTTGGGGTGGTTGTTGAGAGAGGCTCACAAGGACAAGCGTTGCTACAAGACTCAGAGGGACAGGGAGGGAGCGGAAGGCAGGTAGGGGAGAAGCACGGCTCCGCCCTCTCAACCAAAGAGCACCTTGCAGGAGTCTAAACAGAAAAGGCGCTGACCGAGCTATGTGAGGTAGATTTAATATTTGAAACTAATTTTTTAACCCTAAACATGAACTAAGATCGTAAATTGATTGTTCATTGAATATGCAGAATAAGTCGTGAGTGTATGTACATGGCAATCGCATGGCCAGCAGTCACTCTCCGCCTTGAAGTAACAATTGCATTGGCTGTACGACGACACAACAGCAGCTATAACACAACTATTACAAATGCGTTGAACCTCTCATTTTCATGCATTAAATAAACATCCTTATGTAAAAATATTATTATTAAAAATATATATTATTAAAATTAACCAATTGCTGAGATGTGAAGAAGAAATTGCATTGCAGAAAGTGATGAAAGACGAAGGGAAGGTAGTGTCTGAGTGCCTCGGCCGGTTACCTTCTCTTATACTCATCCCTACTTCCGCCAAGAGTTTCCTTTGACTTCGGGAATGCATCTTCTGACACATCTCGCTGCTTCCTATTTCTTCCCTTCATCTCAGCCAATTCTCCAATTTCAATCTTAACATTTCTCTCCTCAGTCGGAATACACAAGAATTCGAATGAATTTTCGTGGAACAGGCGGTTGAAGTTTCCAACTGCTCTGTCAATAGCGTTTTATTACGAAGAAGGGAAAAACAATAAACAAAGGTTCAATAAAAATGGATAAGAGAAACGGCAGCAAAATCAGAGAAAAATACAAGCACGAGAGATTCTGATGAGTAGAAGCAAGGAAAACAAGAAAGACAATTTGAGATGGAAATGGCATGCAAAGAAGCGCCCACTGAGAAAATTCCTCCTCTAGAAAGCGAATTCATTTTGGAATTTTGAAAAAAATTTTGGTGAGTGCATTATTTTGCAGGAGGACGTAAATGAGACTATTAACTCTGCGGCACTCACATTTCCACCAGATATTAAGGATTTAAAGAAGCCACGAAACATACAAATATGAGCCTCGACCGATTAAATCGTCAAGCACGCGCTGAATATGGTCTAACAGGCAATCTCTCCTTTTGCAAATCCTCTAAAACCACAAAATAATGCCACAGATCAAAGATCTATGTATTTTTAAAACATGCCTGTTCATAATTTCTAAAGTAAAGCGATGGCTGAGCAAGTTCCTTCCTTACGCAAAATAATCGTCCTACGGCAGGCGCATTGTTTCTTCAACAAAATTATTATGTTCTTTTTTCTAATAAAGGTATACAAAAATCCAACAACATATTGCAGCGAAATAAAAAAAATACTTGAGATTTACAAGAAATTGCATCTGAAAATTGCAAAGCATAGAATGGGAGCATTATTTTATAGTTTAAATTTTTTTAATAGCGTATTTTATTGCAGCCTTCAAGTCAAGACAGTCTGCGGTTCTTAGCAAGAGATTCAAAATCCATGAAAGAACTGCTAGTAGCAGGGTTGACAAATCCAAAAAAAGACTGGTGGTTAAGGAGTTCACATGTATACATACAGCGATCTCTTATTTAAAAAAAATGTGGTGCAAATTTTTATTGGCACACTGTCTAGGGATAATTTGACTTGGAAAGTGCTATGACGGAATCAAACAATCGCAGAAAGAGAGAGAGAGAGAGAGAGAGAGAGAGAGAGAGAAAGAGAAAGAGAGAGAGAGAGAGAAAGAGAGAGAGAGAGAGAAAGAGAGAGAGAGACTAAATAGGGGAGATTCATAAAGCTATATCCCGTTAGGTATGGATGACATGCGCATCAGAGGAGGGAGTGAGATGAAGAATGAGTTGGAGAGGAGAATGGACAAGAGAGAGGACAGGAAGATGGAGGGAGAAGCAGGACGGAAGCCAAGGGCACGAGACACTTGCCTTGAAGGTTTGCAGGGCGGCAGAGGAAGAGAAGGAGGCTACGCCGTCTGGAGGGATCGGGGATAGCGAACCACTCTGCAATAATCAAGCATCAAACACAGTTACTCCCGAGTATCTCCGGTAACTACTTTCCATTATAAAGAATCAAAGTAAGAAACCGTATGAGAGTTGTTCTCAACAGCAACAGCTTCTTCATGATCATTGAGAAGGAATCGGGTGGTTTTCTTGGATGGATTCGGCAGACGAAGAGGGCGGGAAGAGGAGATCTTCACTTCTCTTGGTGCTTTCGAGCGGAATGAGACGCGAAGGGCAGAGAGCTCGGCCGGCCCGTGAATCTTGGCCTTGTGGAGACGGAGAAGGGAGCGACTCGTGTACTCTCTGCCACACTTCTTGCACTGTCGTCGTCCTCCTTCTAATGTCATCCAATACAACCTTTACTGTTTAATGCATGTACTGTAATACAATAGACCGTAGAGCTAACATTTTTACTGTTTTTGCTGGAATTCGTATTTTTCTACCTTTTTGACAACTCGGCATTAAGTTTAGCTGCAACTGCAGAGTGGAGAGGCTCCACTTCGTGAAACTCACCCCATATGCATTCGGGCTGTCAAAACATTAGTAAAACACGGAATTCTGAGAGATAGTCGAGCGGTCTAAAGTGATAGCCAAAGATCTGACGTGATTTGGATGAGAGAGTCTTGGCTGGTGTGGGCTTGAGTTGGTTGGTGGTAGCGACCATCTGGAGAGCTGCTCTGGTTGTCATTTCCATCGCTTCTTCTTCCCCGCTCCCTCCCTCCGCATCGTTCAGTCGATCGTGTCTTTCCACGTGATGTTCCATGTTCCTCGCGTATCGGGTACGGTAGCCACAAGCAGGACACGAATGGGGAAGAGTGCCAGAAGAGGCAGCAGACGTGGCACAAGCAACTCCTTCTGTCTCTCCCTCTTGGCTCCTGGCGGCATCTTCAAAGAAGGCTAGTGATAACTCGAGAGAGAGAGAGAGAAGAGCGAGGGAGAGAGAAGAAAGATTAGAGACAGCAGAGAGATGAGAGAAGCAGCGACTGACTGGTGGATGGTGTAGAGAAAGAGACAGTGACTGGCATCACTGAAGACTCCGTCTCTTGTGGTTGAGTGAATGAAGAGAGGGTGGGAGGAAGTGGAAGGGGGAGAGAGAAGGACTGAGGAGGGGGAGAGCCAGTGACTGAAGAAGAAGGCTTCTGGCTGCGAGGTGTCGATGGGGTCAGAGAGGAGTTCAGGCCGTGTTGCTCGCTCTTGTGCTCACGAAGAAGGGCACGCGATTTCAACTCTGCTTGACATATATCACATCTGAAGGAAGAGAGAGAGTGACAGAGAGACACAGCAAGAGAGAGAAAGAGAGCAAGAGAGAGCGACAGAGAGACAGGGCAAAAGAGTGTGAGAGGGAGACAGAGAGAGAAAGAGGGAGAGACAAGAGAGAGCGAGAGCGAGAGGAAGGGAGAGAGAGACAGAGCAAGAGAGAGCAAGAGAGAGAGAGAGAGAGAGCGAGAAAGAGAGAGAGAGAGAGCGAGCGAGAGAGAGAGCGAGAGAGAGCAAAATATAGCGACAGATATAAGGAAAAATAGGCGAAGAGAGAAAGGAAGAAGAGAGTGATAGATCTAACCGAAAAATGAGTTCGCCGGTACGTTCCCTCTCCCTGGTGTCGATGTTGGCAATGACATGCTTATTGAGGTCGATGACAATGTTGTGCATCTTGAACATGTGAGTGCGCAGGAAATACTTGTTGCAGACTTCCTTGTTGCAGATGTTACAGTAGTTCTTCCCTCCAGAAGAGTAAGTTCTCTTCGGAACGGCCTTCTGTGCTGCGGTGGAACTAGCAGTGCCATGGTCGACCTCCCCTGGGGGAAGGCCGAATACTGAGCCCATTCCAGGCTGCAGCATGTACGGGTTCAGTGCGACTTGCAGGCCTTGCAATACATTCTGGAGATCACCAGCAGAGGAGACCGATGAGAAGTGAGAGAGGGTCTTGTGCTCCCTCAGGGCTGCAGACGACTCCGCCTTCACGGGACACTCGTCGCACGACAGAGGAATCTCCTCTTCTTCTTTTCTAAACAAAACATCTTTCTTTCTATTTCTAATTTTTATCGTTGCCTTCCACAGTTTTTGAAGATTGTACAGTACGACTGAAATCGCTTACATAATAAGAGGGTTGAGCGAGGAGAGAGAAGCATGAGAAGCCTTGTGTGCGAGGAGGGAGAGGAGGGACGGGCACTCCACTCCGCACTCATCGCAGTGGCAACCACCAACCAGAAGAGACGACTCTCTGAGAGGAGAGAGAAAGAGGATGGGAGGGAAAGAGAGAAGAAGAAAGGGAAAAGGAAGGAGAGAGTAAGAGAAAGGGAAGGGAGAGAAAAAGAGTGGAGGGAGAGAGAATGGAGAAAGAGAGTGGAGGGAGAGAGAAAGAGAGATGGAGAAAGGGGATGGAAGGGTAAGAGAGAAGAAGAAAGGGAGAGGAAGGAGAGAGTAAGAGAAAGGGAAGGGAGAGAAAGAGGGAAGGAGAAAGAAGGGGAGACTCACTCTGCATCTTCGCCCTTTCCATCGAGGCGTCTTTTCTTAGCCTGAGGCGACAGTTCTCTCTTCATCTCAGAGCCGGTGACAATAACAGAAGAAGACACGGGCAGGGAAGTCGACGGGGCGTGGAGATCAAGAGGGCCCGCCCCTGAAAGATCTTATCAGCCATCTCTTCCCCAATCTCAGTCTTTTTGCTCAACTCTGCTACTGAAACCTCATTTTAACTGTCCCATACGATGTTAATACCGTATACGTGTGGTATACTCATATATCTATTCTCTATTGTCCCCTTGCCAGCAACGACTGCTCCGTAGTTCTCTAACCATCAGCTGCAGGAGACGCTGCCTTTGTTGGGCTTCCTTCGTTAATTCCATGCTTTTTCAGTCGATGTGTGCGTAGAAAGTAACGATTGCAGAAGCTTTTATCGCAGAGATCACAATATGCTTCCTGTTGAAGGAGAAATCATTTCGCCTTTTTTGCTTCCATTTTTAAAGAAACAGCTATATGTTTTTTTACGCTAAGCAGGAGCTTGGAAAAGGACATATGTAGTCTGATCTCGTTAACCTTCGAGGCGGTGGAGTTCGACAAGGAAGAGAAAACACCGAAAGGGGAGGGCCCCGTTGCTGAAACTGGAGGGGTTTGCTGCAGGGAAGCAGCTGCGTGCATTTGCTCCAGAAGGGCTGCTGCTATTCTAAAATCATTTGTGGTGAGGTAGAGAGAGGCAGGCGGTCAGAGAAAGAGAGGAAGGTAGAGAAATAGAGAGAGATAGAGAGAGAGAGAGAATGCGGACCCTGGAGGGAAGATCTGCTGATTTAGGAAGAGAGCAGCCATATCTACAGGCATGCCAGAGAGAGCAGGATCCCCTCCTGCGGCCGTCTGCTGCTCTGCCCGCATGACCTCAGCTGCCTCCGCAGATACCGGCATGGCAGACGACAACGGAACTCGCAAGGCGTTCTGCATCGCCTAAGAGAGAAAGAGAGAGAGAGAGAGAGAGAGAGAGAGAGAGAGAGAGAGAAAGAGAGAGTGCTAGAGACAGAGAGGAAAAGAGAGAAATATATATTGGGAAGACAGAGAGTGAGAGAGAGAGAGAGCGAGAACGAGGGAAGAAAGAAATAGAGCGGGATCGAGAGTGATAGAGAGAGAGAGAGAGAGAGAGAGAGAGAGAGAGATTGGAGCAAAACCGAACGTCTACGGAGTGCAGCATGAACTTCTGAAGATCAAAGGCCTCAGCAGACTCCTCCGATTTGATCATGACTGGTGAATGCCCTCTCTTCCGCTCTTTCTCTCTTACGGTATTTAGCCGAATAGTCTAAAAAGGAAACAATGGCATGTGTTTGTTAATTTCAGCTTCGTCAATTTCAATGAACAGACAATAAAGATGGTATTTAAAGCAATATATAGTCCAATAGAACTGAACATGTATTTATATGCGACACAGCAAAAAAAAACTCGATAACGTACACGAAAGAAAGAAAGAATGGCGCCCGGTTGCTCTTCTAGCATCTCATCCAAATATGTGTAATTCCCTTTAGATTCCACAACTTCTGTTATAGGATTCAGAGAGTTCAAATTATCCAAAGTTAAATGGTGGGATTTTTTAATGTGAAAATAAAAATACCGCGGCAAAATGTTAAAATCTGAGATATGGGGATGGGAAAAGAATTACAGAAATAAAGAGACACATTTAACATGTTAGCTAAATAGAAATGATGGGGATGTGCAGACTGCCACTTGATCGGAAGGAAGACAAAAAAGGACCATGATGTCTCGAATGCAGGTGCAGGGAAAGAGAGAGAGAGAGAGAGAGAGAGAGAGAGAGAGAGAGATGAGAGAGAGAGTGAGAGAGAGTGAGAGAGAGGTAGAGACACAAAGATACAGAGAGGGAGAGAAAGGTAGAGAGAAGAAAAGAGACAGAAAGGGAGATAGGAAGACATGGAACAGAAAAGATAGATAAAAGCAGAACCAAGAACGTGAAAGTGATCATAGAAAGGGGCTAAAAAAAAGCCGAAGAGCTTCACCAATAAGTGAACGTGAAAGAAGAAACGAAATTGTTTAGATGGATGAAAGAGGAGAACAGTGAAAGGACCATTCAAATGAGCTGATAAGGAGAGAGGGAAACTGTATTATCTCTCCCACTATTTCTCTCTCACTCTTTGAAAAGTACGATCTCTTTCTGTTTTCTTCAACCGTCAACCAACACTTATTCGACAAGAATTAGATGGATTCATTGTCACCAGCATTGTCTCTCACCCTCTCACTCACTATCCTCTCTCTCTCTCTTCCCTCTTACTCACTCTCACCCTCTCACTCACTATCCTCTCTCTCTCTCTCTCTTCCCTCTTACTCACTCTCACCCTCTCACTCACTATCCTCTCTCTCTCTCTCTTCCCTCTTACTCACTCTCACCCTCTCACTCACTATCCTCTCTCTCTCTCTTCCCTCTTACTCACTCTCACCCTCTTTACTTCATACGCACCCTCTCACTCCCCCCTAGTCACGCTTTTTCTTTTTCCCACTCTCTCCCTCTTCCATTCCCTAACTAGCCAGACCAGTCCGAAATGACTCCCCTTTCTGGCCAGTGAACACTCTCAAAACCAGACACACCAAATGTTCAGCTCATTCACAGAAAACAACATTATTATTATTTATATCTGTCTCTCTCTCATTCTCTCATTCTCTTTCCTCACCTCCACTCTACTCAAAAACAATCATCTCATGCATGTAGTACAGACCTAAATGGACTCACCCCTCTTCATAATACACACACTCTCTCTTTCTCTCTTTCTCTTTTTCCCTCTTTCTCTATTTCACTCTCTCTCGCTCCCTCTGCCTCTCTCTCTTTCCCTCTTTCTCTCTCTTGCTTCCTCTGTCTCTCTAGCTTTCTCTCAACCGAAATGTCCAGTTTGCGCAAAGATCATGGTTGACCCTGCGGAGAAATGGACCTCAGTAATAATAACCAAATTGACCACTCTCCCTCCACCTCATCCTCTCATGCCATCATTCTCTTACCACTTCTTAAATCCCTGGACGAACGTTCTCTCGATATTTTCAACTGCCTTTGGATGACATCCTTTATTTCTCTCCCTCTCCCTCCTTATCAGTCACTCTTCTCCCTCTCTCACTCTCTCTCTCTCTCTCTCTCTTTCCATCTCTCGTTATCTAAAATTCTCGCCTCCCATTGACCATTTGCAGTTTCTGCTCTCCACCGTTCCGCCTCGTTGTTCCCCTCATCACTTGCTATTTTTAACGGATGGGGAAAGTAGGTCTGAAAGCGTGGAAGGAAGAGACCTCTTCACTCTGAGGGATAAGGGGATCAGAGTGTCAGAGGGATGGAGAGAGGGAGGAGCAGAGTGAAAGGGAGAGAGAGAGGAGCAGAGTGAAAGGGACAGAGAGAGGAGCAGAGTGAAAGAGAGAGAGAGAGAGAGAGAGAGAGAGAGAGAGAGAGATGAGAACAGAGTGAAAGGGAGAGAGAGAGGAGCAGAGTGAAAGGGAGAGAGAGAGGAGCAGAGTGAAAGGGAGAGAGAGAGAGGAGCAGAGTGAAAGGGAGAGAGAGAGTGAGAGACATGAACATGAGAATACAAAGAAAGCCCTTCGAAATGTGAACGGTGTACTGATTGATGAATGATAGGGAGTGAAGAGCGAGAAGAGGCATGAAAAGAGGAAAACGAGAAGGAGGGAAAACGAGAAAACGATCAAATTAAGCAGAAGGAAAAGGAATACGCAATCCTATCAAAAATATCAAAAATGGGAGCAGAATATTGGCGCGAAACAAAGAACATGAACGATTTTGCATAACAACAAATAAAGAGGGATTTACCAAGAAATGGAGTTGGAAAACAGAGGATAGGGAAGAAAAGAAAAATGGCAAGAAACAGAGAGAGAGAGAGAGAGAGCGACGGAGAAAGGGAAAGGGTCACCCGCACTCTTGAAACTAACTACCCGAGCTGACCTGTGAGCAATATGGTAGAACTATTGAAATGAAAAGTGGACACCAGGATGAGATAGGAATATCGAAGATGGCAAGGCGCGACATGCTACGCATAATAGGGAGGTAGAAAGAAAGAGAGAGGAGAGAGAGTGAGAGAAAGGAGAGAGTGAGAGAGATGGGAGAGAGAGTAAGAGAGAACGAGAAAGAGTGGAGAAGTGCGAGATGCAAAGAGGATGATTGGAAGTGGAATGGCAGCAGAAGAGGTGAGTAGTGTACACGGACATTGCAAGGGCCAGCACATTTTGCAGTGAGAGAGCGAGTGATCAGGAGAGAGCCAGATATATAGAGAAATTTCTATCAGAAAAACGTCGAGGGCAGGCATGCGAGAATGGAAAGGAGGGCACAACCAGATAAAATAGCACAGCTATGTTCAAGATCAAAGACAGATAGAGAGAGAGAGAGTGAGAGAGAGAGAGAGAGGATAAGGCAAGAGGTAGAAAATAGAGGCGTGGCCTAGGGATATGAAGTATAGAGCGAGTGGTAAAGAAGAACGGCAGATTCTGAGAAAAAAGAGGGTGATGTCCGAAAAGACAGTCTTGAACGCAGAAGAAGAATAAATGGAAGCGGCGGTCTGCTGAATGAGAAGGAGAATTATCCGAAGAACTTACAACTCAACAGTTCAACCTAAGAGAAGAAGCAGTTCAAGCCCTCGTTTTTTTTTCAAGTTCACTTTCTTTTCATAACATCATCTTTCTCATAGAGTGCATGCATGGCTAAATGCTTCACAACTTCGGATATTATTAAATATGTGTGAAAAACTATGTTAAAATTTAATTATGACAGGGCGGTAATGGTAGTTCTTTTTTACTTGCTGTTATGAACAAGGTTTTAAAACGGACAAAACAGAACGGATAGGAGGGAGTAGAAATAAGAAGGAAGAGAGTGAACTGGAAAGGGAAAAGATATAAGAAATAGATGGACTGAGTCAGAGAAGAGAAGACGGCAGAAAGCTGAAGGGCAGAACTCAAAGGGCCGGCGGCCACCAAAAGAAATGCTAAGACACTCAAACCGCAACAGCACCATTTTCGGACCGATGAATGTACACATACATTGAACAGACGAAGAGATGACCCCGCGCTCTCTGCTCTCTCTCACTTTCCCATCTCTCGTTCTCTGCTCTCTCTCTCTTACCTTCTCATCTCTATCACTTACTGCTCTCTCTCTCACTTTTCATCTCTCTCGTTCTCTGTTCTCTCTCATACGTTCTCATCTCTATCAATTTCTGCTCTCTCTCGCTCTCGCTCTCTGACTCCCATTTACTCTTTCACTTCACTCTATTCCAAGTTGCTCCAGAGAATATGTTGGAATACCGACCGTTTGTCTCCCGCAGATACGATGGTTTGTATTCTTTATTCCGCTCATTCGTACTCTTTCATTCTAACCTTCTCTCATGTTCTCTCTCTCTCTCTCCCTCTCTCGATCCATTTTTCTATTCTCTTTCTCCCGTTTCTATATTTTCAACATCAGATATGGCGACAATATGCACTGCAGGCGAATAAAACTACCTCTTAAGCATACATTCCTTCTATTAAAGTATGTAAAATCCTGTGGAAAGCCTACGAAAAGAAAAGAGATATGCCAGAAAGAAACTACTTCGATTCTTACAAATAAGATGAGTTGAATACAGCACAATCCCAGATCTCAAATCTGCTATATAGCATACCCATCCCTGCATATGGATCGGAACATATTTGCATGAACATATGAATGAGATGTAAATGAACATTATGATAGGAATTTTGCAAAATAAATGTTTAACAGTCATCGATGCAATTAATTATAATTTTACCTTGTATTCTAATGCAAGAGCGTCTCTGTTTGAAAGATAGTAGAAATTTGATAACAAGTTGATTAGCTAGAGGAGAAGGCCTCTCAATCCGGCTCACGACATGCTCACTTGAACCACTCCTCCATTTTGAAACAAACAACCACGATCTCATCACCCTCCCTCATCTATCACTCCCTTTCCTCTCTCTCATCCTAACACTCTTTCTCTCTCCCTCATCTCTCACTCCCTTTCATCTCTCTCATCTCTGTACTCTTTTCTTTTCACTCTCATTCGCTTGCTTCCTTCAGACACTTTTTCCACCTATTTACACAATGAAAAGTGTTTGAAGTGCTGGGAGATAAGGGATGAAGAAGGTGAAGGAAGTGCGAGATTTGAACAAATCTTCAGAGCTGCCGGAAGGTGGGGAAGAGGAGATTCCCACCCCCAGAAGCTTCTCCCCTCAACTAAGCACTTATTCTACGTCCCCGCGATCACTCATTCCAAAACACCCTACATTGCATGCAACCGCGCACCCTCTCTTTCTCTCTCTCTCTCTCTCTCTCTCTCACTTTCCCTCTCTCTCTAACTTTCCCTCTCTCTCTGCATTCCTTTTCTGTCTAGTTGTCAGTAACACACGCTTTCTCTCCCAATCTCTCCCTTCTCTTGCTTACAATCTCACATTCTTCACTCTATTCTTCTTACTTTCTTTCCCTTTATTACCAAGAATTTCTTTTAATAATCTAGTAGAGCCGCAATTTGAAAAGACCGTAGATAAAAAGTGGGTGATGGTCGCGAAGAGCGAGAAAGGAGAAATAACCTGGAGAGAGAGAGAGCACGTTGATGGAGGAGGGAACAGAGAAAGAGGCGGTTGTAACAGTTCGCAGGGTCAAGGGTTGAGCAGGGCCACGCCATCTCGGCCATTCCATACTCCTCTCGATGCCCTTCCACAAAACATACCCAGAGCCTAGCTCCGCCCCAATCTTGTCCTCTCTTCTCGTTTCATAGACCACTCTCTTTCTCTATCTCTCTTTCTCTCCCTCACTGTCCTGTCGCTGTCCTTTCTTTCTTTCTTTCTTTCTTTCTTTCTTTCTTTCTTTATCTCTTTCTTTCTCCCTCTTTATCTCTGTCTCTCCTTCTTTCCTCTTCCTTTTTCCCTGATGCGCTCTCATTTTCCTAGTTAATTTTTTCTTGTCTATTTTGAAAGCAAAGGCCAAGTTCCAATCGAATCCTATCGTTCAAAATGTGCAACAACTTAGCATTCCTTCCGAATCTGGCCCAGCTAAGAATAAGAAAAAAAAGAGAAAAGAAGCCTTATGGTTAGTTAGATATACCAGAAGAGTGACAGTGCAGTTGATATCTTCGATAACACATGAAAAGTGGAGGAAAGGGCTCAAAAGACGAGGGGGAGATGAGAGAGAGAGAGAGAGAGAGAGAGAGAGAGAGAGAGGGAGAGATGGGACAGCTAGAGAGAGAAGAGAGATAGAGAGAGTGAGAGAGAAAGGAGAGCAAGAGAGAAATAGAGAAAGAATGAGGATGATTTGACGATTGTGATCAAGAATCCCAGAAATCAGAGTGGCCAGTGCCAATGAACAACAGCTCGTTTTGATAAAATTCCTTATCATTTATTATCGCAAGCTTAATAAGTGAAAATAATGTAAACGAATTAGTAGCCAAGAGCCTGTTTGTCTGATTGTGAGATAAAATAGGAGAGTGAGAATGACGTCGACTCTTTTGATGTCTTTTTTCCTTTTGCCTCTTTCAACTTCATTCGGCCCTTCTCTCTCTCATCTTATGAAATAGAAGTCTCAACATTATATCGAAGCGAGTCTCTGCATAGCGAGCTGTAACAATTGAATTAGCCCGGATTTCCAAAGCTGAAGAGGAGGGGAAATGAGAAGATGAAGGCACTCGGGTATATAACATAGCCTTTCCATGTGCGAGAAGGAATAAATGAATGCCTGAATGGAATACAGAACGGACTGAAGACCCCCTCACTTCCTCAAAGGAGTCAAATGCAAGGCCCCCCATCCCCCTAAGGGCATTCACTCAACCACCAATCTCCGCGTCTCTCAACGACATCTACCGTACTCCTCACAATCCAGTGTTGCTAAGCTTTTCTGAAGCCGAAGTGAGGTACAAGAGATTTAAATGTGAAGACATGGTTTATAGTGCGGGGAGAAGCGGCCACTTCATTTTTTCTATCTTTCTATTTAAGTTTGGTGATGCAGAAACAAATCCCGGCCATCCGGGCGTGTACTTGCCAGAGATGGAGAGAAAGATGGAGACAGAGATGGAGAGAGAGATGGGTAGAAAGGAGAGAGAAGGAGAGAGGGAGGGAAGAGAGAGATGGAGAGGTGGAGAGAAATGGAAGGGGAGAAAGGGAAGAGATATGAAGTGAAAGATGAAGAGAGACAGAACAGAGAGAGAGAGAGAGAGAGAGAGAGAGAGAGAGATATGAATGGGATAATAGAAATATGGAGTATTAGAAAGCGAACACTTTGGAGATAAAGCGATCAGATAGGAAGTACCATTCAACCGCCAAATTTAAATTAATACGTGTCAATGAACAAAATTGCATAGATCTAGAAAAATGCTAGAGACTTAAGAAATTTTTATTTTGGTCTATAGGATGGTGAGAAAGCGGGTGGGGTAGAGAGAGAGCAAGAGAAAGAGAAAGATACAGGGAGAGAGAGACAGAGAGACAGAGAGAGATAGAGAGAGATAGAGAGAAAGAGAGAGAGAGAGAGAGAGAGAGAGAGAGAGAGAGAGGAAGAACGAAAGAAAGAGAGAGAGAGACAGAGCGACAGAAAGAGAAATTGAGAGATAAGAAAGAGCAACAGAGAGAGAGGGAGAGAGAAAAAAGACAGCGAGATAAATTTGTTGTACTACTACTGGCATTTAAAATTTGAAGACAAAGAAAAATTTCTCATCAACGTCTTAAGCCTTTCTTTCTCTTCTCTCAACGTCTCATTTAATATATTAGCTTAGTTTGTAGTTTTTGAAATGTAGAGAGGGGCAGGAAGAAGGTTGAGAGGGTGGAGGTATGGGAGAGAGAAACAGGGAAATAGTGAGGGGTTAGAGAGATTAGAAAATGGAGAAAGCGCAGCCACGCTTGTCACTTCCATTGCATCGAAGGAATGGAGCAGAAATATACATGAGAGGTTGAATAGAGGAATGGAATTGAAGTACTTCGGAGCATGAAAAGATTGAGAGAGATTAAGCTGTTCTCTGAAGATGTCACGGAAACGCGTGTCTAATTGACCTCCTCATCCCGGGAATCTAGGTTGTGGATGGCAGGCAGAGAGGAGCCGAGGACACTCTCTTAACGATCAAATGAGCACGAAAATATTTTAAAGCTTCCTAAGTGGAAGTTGAGTTATTCGTTTTGCATGTCTCATTGGATTGCGGAAGAATCTGATTTGATGCCGTAAGCTGTTATGGATGGCAATAAGAGACATGATAGCCGTGGTAAGGAGAGAGTGTCTAGAGATGAGCAGAGTGAGAGAGACAGAGAGAGAGACAGAGAGAGACAGAGAGAAAGAGAGAGAGAAAGAGAGAGAGAGAGAGAGAGAGAGAGAGAGAGAAGGAAGCCTGCTATGGATACGAGAGAGGGTATACGCAAGAGGGAAGGGCACATATTAGCCGGCCGTTACGTTGCTTCTCCTTTTCGAATCGGACTCCTCTGATTATCTCGCTGAGCTGCGCCGCTCCCTTCAAATTGCGTATTTAAAATGCTAATCCGAAAGAGTGGAAGAATGTTAAACGAAGGGAAAGAAGACGGCCAAGCAAGTCGATTACATTATAATGACAGAGACACACCGTCACAGATTCTCCGAGAGAAGAGAGAGAGAGAGGGGGGAGAGAGATAGACAGAGAGAAATTGAGTAAGGAAGAAAGAGAGAGAGATCGAGAGAGAAATAAAGAAAGTATAGAAAGCGCGGGATAGAGAGAGAAATAGAGAAAGAGAGAGAGAAAGAGAGAGAAAGAGAGAGAGAGAGAGGGATAGATAGTGATAGAGGATAGCGGACGATAGGGAGAGTGAGAAGAGAGAGGACAAATAAGAAGAACGATATTGCACGGTGTGAACCGCCAGGGATTTATCAAGATTTTGGTACTGATATTCCCCGTGGAGTTAAACTGAGTATATTCTACAGTATTTGCGCCACCAGCAATTGGCAGGAGAAAGTATAAACGAATTAGTCTTCCTGAATTATGGAAAGATGAAGAGTAGTAGGAGCGAGAGAACAGTTGAAGAGGAGAGACGAAAGACACGAGAAGAAAGGAAAAAGAGAAGAAGAAAGAAAGAGGGAGCCAGTCACTGCTCGGCAATCCACAAATCACATCTTCTTTGTGTGCAACATTGAGCAGCGAGGTGAGGAAAGAAGAAGGAATCCATCGAATTAGCTGATTGCATTTTGGAGTCAAGAAGCTTCATTCAAATGCACACAAAGAATGAACTTGGTGATGTTCACATTGTCTGCAGTCTAATCTGAGAAATGGGAGCGAAGATGGTGATATAAAGAGAGAGAGAGAGAAAGAGAGATAGAGAGGGGGGAGAGAGAATGAGGGATAGAGAGAGAGAGTTAGAGAGAGAAAGAGATAGAAAGAGAGACAAGATGAGACGTCGGAAACATATGTCCAATTTCTTATTTTCTTTATTACCTTTGCACTCCAGTAAGGTCACAAATTAGTTATTGGAATCCATCCCATTTTAGAAATCACAAGAACTTAACAGAAGCAAAACCGTTATAAACAGCTGGAAGGAAAAGAATGCTGAGAACATCATAAAAAATGCACTCTTGTACTCCCGCTCATTTCAATTTACTCAGCTAGCTTTTTTCAGAGCATGGGCGCTTCTTTTAAAAAAGTCTAACTCTTCCGCAAAGCTGATTTCATACAAGCCATAAACTACTACCCGTTCTCTTTACCGTACCTAACTTCTTCCCATCCATTCAACCCTTTACTTTCTCGCTCTATTTCTCTCACTCTTCCACTCTCTCACCTTTTTTCTCTCTTTCTCTCGCTCCCTCTCACTCTTCCACTCTCTCACCTTTTTTCTCTCTTTCTCTCGCTCCCTCTCACTCTACCCAGTCTGCTTACTTTCTTCTCACTTCGTAATTCGAATCCTTGAAACCGTGTAGCAACATGAAATATTAAGCGCGAATATGCGGCAGTGCATGTTGAAAGAGAAGCGAGGCCGTTTTAATTGGCATTTTCGCTTTGCGGTTTCACATTTCACATTTGTGTTGCGCTCTCCATATCCTTAGCGGACTCGAGATGAGATCTCTCTCTCTCTCTCTCTCTTTCTCTCTCTCTCTCTCTCTCTCTCTCTTTCTCTCTCTCTCTCTCTCTCTCTTTATCTATCAACTCCCTCCATCTATGTTATCCCTCTCTATCAATCTCTCAATCTTTCTATCTTTCTCTCTCCCTCTATTCCAAATTTTTCTCTCTCTCTTTTCTCTTCTATCTCTCTCTGTCTCTCTGCCTTTATTCTCCTTATGTTCTTTCTCCTTATCTCCTACCCCTGCTTTTTTTCGAAGTATTCTAATCAGTCACCACTCCCTAACTTTGCTTTCCTAGCACATGCTCTCTTCATACTTCTGTAACTCTTCTTACTCAAGCATTCCCTTATTCCCTTCGCATCTTAAAGAGCACTAAAATATTATTGGTTTTCATGGATTCACGACATTAAAGTTGATATTGAATATCAAAATAACTCTGTAACTCAGTAGCACTGAGAAATGCGAAGGAGAGGAGTATGCGAATGAGGAGTCCATTCTCCTCTCTGCAGAAAAGGGAGGTCTCCACTTATTCTCGTCCTGACCACAAGCCACTTCCCTCCTCTTCCCTCGATCCCTCCCTCTCGCTCTCTCTCTCTCTCCTCCCTCTGTTTCTTCCATTCACTCTCACTTTATTCTCTCCTTCCCAACTCTCTGTCTCTCTTTCCCTTATGAATATCAGTGCCCCTGCCGCTCGCTACAAAAGTCGCCACGATATGCTCCGCGAATTTCAGAGCTGTGCGCCGGTAGAAAACAATGAAGAAGGTGTGAAGCTGGAGAGTGATGCGAGAGAATTAAGAGACGCAGAGAAGGAAGAAAAGAGCGACGAGAGAGAGGGACAGGAAGAGAGAGAGAGAGAGAGAGAGAGAGAGAGAGAGAGAGAGAGCTTAGAAGGAGAGTGCAAGGGAACAATCCGATATCAGTAGAGATTGTGAGAGCTGTAAATGACTCGGCAGCTAAAGCGCCCAGGTGAGATTAATTGAAGGAAAGCTTCGCTTGCTGGTCGCGCATAGAAAAGCTTAAAAATAAAGTGGATGCAAAGGTATCGTAATAATGGGACTGCTGCTAGAACAAGGAATGAATTGATAGCGAGAGAACTAAGGGTGTGGAGGAGAGATAGAAGAAGAAGAGAAAGAGTGGGAGAGAGAGGGAGGGAGAGAGAGAAAGAGAGAGAGAGAGAGAGAGAGAGAGAGAGAGAGAAAAGGTAACGAAAGAAGCTGAGAAAAAAGCACTATCCAACTCACGAAACGGATGTGAATTCAATCAGTTCCCCACCGGCTTCATTCCCAAATGTATCCATGCACACAAAAGCAGACTTATCCAGAAAGGACTGAGTTGAAGCGACTGATGACACTCTTCCCGAACATATCTAGTACACTTCTCACTCTCTATCTCTCTCTCTCTCTCTTGCTCTCTTTTTCTTTCTTTTTCTTTCTCTTTCTCGTTCCTTTCTCTCTTTCTCTCGTTCTCTTTCTCTCTCTCCCTCCCCCCCTCTCTCTCTCTCTTTCTCTAACTCTGCCGTCTTGGCATATCTGAAACGGAGATGAGCAGCCCTGTCTTGAATTCAGAACTTCACAAGGTGATGCACATGCATTTTAAAATGCTGCCTTCATTCCCAGAGACTGGAAGTTGCTGCCCTACCGTATGGAGTGAATGAAGTACGGCCTAGTCGGCCAGTCAATCCAGTATCCTCAACTTTCTCTCTATTCTGGATACTTCTCTCCTTCTCTTTCCCTCTCTCTCTTACGATCTCTCTCTCTTTTCTCTCTCTCTCTCTCTCTCTCTCTCTCTCTCTCTCGTTGTCCTCATCTGTCATCTGTTCTTGAGTTCTTCTCTGCGTCCCTTAACCGGATGCAGTATGTCATTCAAGAAGCCGAATTTGGACAATAATTTCAAGGCTGCTTCCGCAAAGTTATGACTATTAGAGACAAGCGATTTGCCGACAGCATGGGCCAGTCGTCGTAAATAATGTGAATAAGTGCTGGCAGAAGAGGGGAGCGAGAGAGAAAGAGAGAGAGAGAGAGAGAGAGAGTAAGCAATAGAGAGATTGAGAGAGAGAGACGGGAGAGGAGATGGGGAAAGAACAAGAAGGGAAGAGAGAAGAGTGGAAGGAACAAAGTGACTGAAGAGAACTCAGTGATATAGATAAAAGACTTAGGGTAAGAAAGGAAGATTTAATGAGGAAAGGAGAAATATGCAAAGAGAAGGAGTAGTGTATTAAGGAAAGAATAATAGAAATGGAGGCAAGAACAGACTTGAATGAAGATGTGAATTCGAGAGGAAGAGATGAAGGAGATGAAAGAGATGAAAGAGGAGTGGAGAGCGAGTAAAGGAGGCCATTTGTCTTTGTAGCCCATCCGAGAAAGCCTCTGCGAGATAGTTTGTTACGTCCTTCCAAAGATGCCCTTTCATTCTATTCAGAGACGGAAATTCATCCAGCCTAATACGGTATACAAGATGGAAATTAGGAGATAAGAGGAAAAGGCGCGGCTTCGATCGCCTTTTGCAGTTTTCAACAAGGGGTTTGCTTGGACAATCCAAACTAACACTTCCAAGATATGCTTCAGAACATAAAAACGTCTAAAATGAAATGAGTGAGGATTAGGTGTGAAATGAAGTTGGTTCTGCCTGTGCCAATATCTCTTTCTCTGTAAATTCTCGTTCGTTATCTACTTTACCTCTTTTCTCTCTCTCTCTCTCTCTCTCTCTCTATCTTTCTTTCTCTCTACTCTCTTCCTTTTAACTAACCTTTGCAAGTAAATCTCACCTCAATTCTCATTCTCTGAATTATCTTAAAACGCAATCAACTTTGCTATTTCTTCCGTACGCTGCAGCCATAAAAGTCGCAGTATAAAATGAAACTGCGCCTTGACGTGCAATATAACTTCATTTATTCCTTGGGTTGAGGTTGCGGTCAAAGAAGGAGGGAAGTGCACGGCTGAGCATTTTCACTTCATTCCAATCAAATCTAATTTCTCCTTACTCATTACTCTCTTCTGATTTGCAGTGAACGAGAACACTATATTCTACACTCTTTCACATCCCGTAAAAACAAAATTGACTTCGTCCTTCGCTGGTCTGTCTTTCGAATTTTCCCACAAAACAGATGATGTGTAATCAAGATGTATTATCAAGATATAAGAGATATGTGCCTAAAACAATACTTAGATTAACACTCAAATCAAGAATTTAAAAAAAAAAACTTAAAAAAAGGTCACTCGATACCGCAGAAAAAAAATGAGTCAAATCCGCAAGGATTTTATAATTATATATATATAATTCAGGTGCCCTTAAGCTATGCCCTTTTGTCTTTGTAAGCAGCAAGACCATCATTTACAATTTGACGAGCGAGATTGTCCGCCTGAAAGGAAAAGAACATGAAGGATTAAAAATGACATTCAAATGAATAGAAAGACCTGCAGAACAGGGTGGATGCCTCGGAGAACACAGCTGAGAACAAGATCGGAGGAGGCTTGGAGAGAGATGCCGAGACCAGCAGAGACGAAGAGGGGAGAGGGAGAGAAGATGATATGGAGACGGACTGGCAACACCACATCACACGAGGCACGGCCCATTCGACCCTTCTCTCCGGCCAATACCTCAACACATACTTCTTTCATGAGGGGGACACGGCACCCACGAGGGCTATCCATAAAGTAGAGTTGGGAACTGGTAAGAATACAGTGATTTCGAAATGAGCGTGGGCCTTTATTTAAAGCTGACCTTCTTCATAATGGCGTGCAATTTCTTATTTTCGTTGTCTTGAACTACTCCGTAGTCGAAATTCTTGGAGATGCCGACGGAGGGCAGCCCGCTCAGGAAAGCGACATGACAAGCCAAACCAAATTCTAAAGACTTAATAGATTACAAGACGCTCTAGGAGAAACAAAAGAACGAACGTCTTGGATGGAAATCACCGTTGCCATCACAGAACACGACGGCCCTTCTCCCATTCAAATCGGGAAGAATATCTCGAAGAAGCGAAGCCACTGGCTCAGCCTCAGTCAAAGCGAGCCAGTGAGGAATGTACTCCAGGTCCATGATCACTAGACGGTGAACAGACTTCAGCAACTATGAAAAGGGCCAGATTAGAGATTAAGGAAGCAGAGAAAGACAGAAAGAAGGAGAGAAAGAGAGAGAGAGAGAGTGATGAGAGAAAAGAAGAAAAGAACCTCTCCAGTACGGTAGTCATAGATCACAGCAACCACTGCGGCAAGAGAAGGATCTGATCTCGAGCAGGCGATGTCCACACCAATGACAACTTCAACTTGTTGCGATGAAGAGAGAAGAGGAGAGGAGAGAGAAGATCCGTTGCGAAGGAACAGAAGACGACGGGGGAGGACGAGTAAAGAAGGGAACACAAGAACCACCAGTCTCAGCCAGACACCAACCAGCCACAGGGCATGGAGGACTGAGATCGCCAGGAGGGGCACGAAGGGCACGCAATCTCCCAGAACACGCTGCGGAGAGAGAGAGAGAGTAGTGAGAGAGCGAGAGAGAAAGAGACAAAGAGAGAGAGAGTGTGTGAGAGTAGTGAGAGAGCGAGAGAGAAAGAGACAAAGAGAGAGAGAGTGTGAGAGTAGTGAGAGAGCGAGAGAGAGCGATAGTAGTGAGAGAGCGAGAGAGAAAGAGACAAAGAGAGAGAGAGATTGAGAGAGTAAAGACAAGAAAAGAAACAAAAACAAAAAAAAAGAAAAGGATGAAAGAAAGAGAGAAAGAGAGGTACCTCGTGAATGAAGCAGGCGTAGACATCCATGAATATAGCCAAGGCGATTAGAAGACGACGAAGTGGAGAGATTAGAGAGCGCAGCGGGAGAGAGTGAACGTAGTTGCAGAAGAGAACTGTTGCCACCAACTGTAGAAGGGGAAGAAGAGCGGAGAAGGAGGAAAGGAGGAAGAAACCTGAGTGAGCAAGAAACAGAGACGAAGAGGTCTCTCAGGAAGAGAGAACAGGAGAGGAGCCAAGGTGCCAGAGGTAATCACTGTCACATCCAAGAGGAGAGGAGCGAAAAAGGCATGCTAAAGAAAGAGAAAGAGAGGGAGAGAGAGGGAGAGAGAGAGAGAGAGAGAGAGAGAGAGAGAGAGAATACTGACTTGACCGGCCAGAACTATCATAGGAACGAGCAGAAGAAGGATCGCCTTTTCATGAACGTGGTATCCGAAGAGGAAGAAGGAGAAGGCAGAGAGAAGAAGAGAGAGAGCAGCCAGCGAAAGGGAAGAAGACAAAGGGAAGGGAGGACGACGAAGGAGACCGAGCAGAGGAAAGAGCGAGAGAAAGAGGGCGACCAGAGAAAAGCCCACCCCCACTGAGGGCAGCACCGAGTGTGAGTATTCCTGAAGAGGGAGGAAGTGACGGAGAGAGGAAAAAGGGCCAACCTGGACGAGTCCACTCGTGTATTCCGGAGGAGGAGGGGAGAAGTGAAGAAGAGTTGCCAATCGAAAAAGGAGGAGATCAAAGGAGTTGTAGATGGCCCACGCATTGGGGGCCCAGAAGGCATGGGTGAGGCCACGTTGGATGGGGAAGAGACGGGAGAGGATGTGAACGAGTTGGGAAGGGCCTCCACTCCACACGAAGGGGGCCAGCGACACTACGAAGGGAACAGCCAATGTCATTCCCAGCACCACTCCTGCACAGCGAAGCATTACCAATTCAATACAACAAATTATTAAACAAATAAAAAATAAACTCTATATTCAAACCTCTTTTAATTATTGCAACGACTTTGCACCCCGGAACTCCCTCCAGGGAGAAATACCCGATCAAATAGAAAATGACATATCCAGGAGCGTAATACAGGTAAATATGCTTGAAATTAAGGAGAACAGCGTATGCAAAAGCTGCCTGAAGAAGAACAAGAAGAAAGAGTAGAATTCTGCATTCGAGTTTCTATAATGGAAGCCTTGATATTTAATAAAACTTACCAATAGCAAGGAACCACGTGAAATGAAGATGAAGGAAAGCAGAAGGAGGGAAGTGAGAAAAGCGTTGTACTGGAAATGGATGTTGTCGAGAAGAACAAAGGAAGTGTGGGTTAGGAGTAGAAGGGACACTCCAAAACAACAACGACGCGACTTCCATCCCTGGCTGTGACGATACAGCAGAATACACGACAAGGCCTATAAGAAAAGAAGGAGAGAGAGAGAGAGAGAGAGATAGAGAGATAGAGAGAGAGCAAGAGACCGAGAGAGACCGAGAGAGAGAGAGCGAGAGAGAGAAAAAGTAAATTGTAAGTAGATTCTATGTAAAAATTTAGAGGTAGGCTGACGAGTAACAGTGTGGTTAAGACTGAGTCTGAAGAAAGAAGTGGAGAGGAGACAAAGAGAAGAGATAAGGGGGAGGGGGATAGCCAGAGAGTGAAGTAAATGATGAAGAAATAAAGTACGAAGAAGAGATCGGCGACGATGACAGAGAGTCTCATGAAGATTCGGACTCTCCGAGTGAGAAGAGGAGTCGACTGCAGAGAGAGAATGTCCGAGAAGCCAAGACTCCTTGCAATGACAGAGACGAACTTCTCCAAGTAAGCGAAGAAGGGAGGATAGTCCAGAGTGGACTCGGAGGTCTTCTCCGTGTACCACTCGGCCAATGGGCAGTGGTCAGTAATCGCCATCCAATTACGGTGCACCTCCAAGACATCTCATTGCTCAGTCTATCCCAATCAGAATGATTCACCTCCAGGTCGGTAGAGGAATACGAGTCCATGAGCAGAAGCTTCACTGCCACAAGAAAAGCAAGAGACAGCCAAAGAATCGAGTCCTCTCTGCCGCCATTTCCCCCACCCATTAATCTAGCGCTGTCCCTGTTCATCACAGAAATTCTCTAGAACTGAAAGAGATATGCGCTTCATTCTGAAGAACGCTCGGAAACGTATTGTGCATGTTGAAACGAATTGGAGTTGAACATCTTTATTGATATGCATACCGAGTTGCTCGGTTAATAACATCTGCCCAGTCAGTGAGAGCTCGAATTTCAAGTGAAGCGAGGCTGGCAAGGAAGGCGATCTCTCGCGAAGGCTCCATCACCCCTTCACTTTCCATTTCGGCCTCAAACTCGTTGGTGGGATTATCTCTACTGATGCTTTTAACTGAATAATCGGGCAAGTGTTCAGTAGGGTAGTCCAAGGACACTTGGCAGCCAACATCCACAAGCTGCGCCCTCTCGCTCCCCACTCCCCTCGACTCCATCTCCCGAGCAGCAGCTACGCTTCCTTTTCTTCTGCCAGAGTCCTTTAACCGGACAGACCGATCTGAGCAAGTGCGTGGTGGCGGCTTGGCTGGACTGGCAAGACTCTCAGACGGTTTAGACAATGGGGATGACGAGGAAGACGTTGCGGAAGACGACGTGGACAAAGAAGTCGAAGCGGAGGTGGAGGAGGAGAGGGAGAAGGAGGAGGATTCAGTACTGGAATCGGAGCTGGTAGAAGAAGTGGAAGATGACGACGTCGACCGAGAGGACTCTTCTCGAACGGATCCACTGAACACACTGTTGTCTTTGCTTATCTTCTCTCCGATGACTTCTTTAATCTCGTCCTCGAACGCATAGGAACTGGCACTGCTGTCGGCCGGGTGCTTGGCCCTTCTCGTGAGACCAGAAGAGGGAGGAATGGCAGAAGGCAGAGCCGGACTGTCTTCACGAGACTCCACAACTTGTTGGAGACGAGTTCTGTTTGGGTGGGGGAGGGGCTGTGGAGCGGGCAGCCAAAGGCTCTCACTGATCGAGCAGCATCCCCACTCAAGACATCAGACGGTGGTTGGATGGCAGGCAAGGGGGACACTGCCCTTTCCCTTTCTCTAGTCACTCCCAACTCCATCCCTCTCCCCACACTCCCACTGCTCCTTCTTCCGACTCCTCCAAGCAAATCTAAAAGCATATTCTCAACCACTCTCCATTCTACCCATCCAGTACTCACCTGCGATTTCCGAGTCTTCTGATGAAATTGATGTCCATCTGAAAGAGTAAATGGAATGAGCTGAATTGCGATGAATAGAAAACCTCTTCCTCTGCTCCAGTCGCTGGCGTACTTGATTAAAGGACTGAATGTACTTCTGCAAGAAGAAGCGATGGAGAAGAATGGCTGAGATGAATCTGACCTCAGCGGTCTCCGACAGATTACGACTTCCCTGGTTGGGCATGACGACAGTGAAGAGACCGGCCACCTCCCCGTTCCTCCTATTCTCGGCCGCCTCCCCGTTCCTCCTAGTCTCCCCCCCCCCCTCCACTGTTTTGTCTCCCGCCCCGTCACCATGGAGATTAGCGAAGGCACCAGGTCTTTGAGTTTAATAACTTCGTAGGGTACATCATTAGGATCATCTGTATAAATCGTTTTTGTAAATATTCCAATAAATGTAAACATATGAAATTTTCTGTGCACCCGTAACAAATAGAGCATAAACCTCCAATCATTAACCGTTAAATAATCAAGAGATGGTCTAAGTATTCATATCGTCTAAATTGAGTGTAAGAATACAGCGATGACAAATAGTTCATTGATGCCTAAAGGCCTGCCTGTCCCATCGGCTTTAGCTGAGGAGACACCTGCAACGAGTTCAACATTTATGACAAGATTACTAAAATTGATATATTTCAATCTCCTAGAACCCTTCGAATCGTATATTAAAAAGAAACCTGAAAATCGCATCCTGTTGCTTCGACAATTTTCTCAAGAGCAACATCCTTGTGCAGTTCAATCAGAGTTAGACCCTTTTCTCGGTCAACGTCAAAAACGCCCTAAAAAATTTTTATTCGAAAAGGAAACTTATTATAGGATATCTACTACCCTCTCAAGCAACGTTCTATATTTTGGACATTTAAATAATTTTCCAAGGTATAGGAAAAAGGGTGAGAGGATGGGGTGGCGAGTGCGGCGAACGAGTTCAGTGATAAAGAGGGTGAGAGGATGGGGTGGCGAGTGCGGCGAACGAGTTCGGTGATAAAGAGGGTGAGAGGATGGGGTGGCGAGTGCGGCGAACCAGTTCAGTGATAATGCGAGAGACGACATTCTTGCCAGTGACTGGTAAGTCGCAGTCCTTGACAATCTTGGACACTCCTCCCTTGGCAGTCTGCTCCATCGTCACGACCACTCGCGAGCCCGGGGCTGATACCAGATCCATCGCTCCGCCCATTCCTTTCACCATTTTACCCTCAAAGAACGGATTCACGGTGATAGGGACGTCAGAGTAAACGAGAGAGAAAAGGGAACTAAATGAGAGAAAGTCAAGTCAGCAGAACCAAATATGGAGGAAAGATTAAACTAAAATTGTCAATTAAAAAAAGTGGTGAAAGCTAACCGGAATCATCCAGTTTGCGAGGTCACCGAACTGGGATACCTGAAGACCGCCCAGAAGAGTTACGTCAATATGACTTCTGAATTTATCAGATCAAAGACAGTAATAAAATAAGCGAAAAGGCAAAGGGATGGTAAGAGAAGAGAGAAAGAGAGAGAGAGAGAAGTGAAAAAAAAGAAAAGAAAAAAAGAACCCGCGAATCATGGCAAAGGACTCGTCGGAACCGAAGATGGCAGCGCCGGGAAGAGTTGTGATGGTTTCCTTGCCGGCATTGATGAGATCTGCATCCTCCTCGCCTTTCTTTGGGTAGGGACCCTGCAAAGAAAGAGAGGAATGGGGAAGACAACATAACTGAAAATAGAGCTAACCACTCCAAGAACGCCGTTCTCACTCTGCAAGTGGACGGTAATTCCACGAGGGATGTAATTGGGCGACAAAGTGGGGATGCCAATCCCGAGGTTCACATACATTCCATCCTGGAACTCCAGAGCAGCCCGTCTCGCAATGATCTCCCGAACTTTGGCTCCTGGAAAGTGAAGAACTACAACAGTTCCCTCCTCCACCGAACAAGAAATCTAAGCTCTGTCGAGAACCCAGCAGAATGGGATGACAAGGTGGTATTGGGCCCGAAAACAAGAGTACAATTAATAAAAAAAATTCGTCAAAAATATGGTGATTATAGCTTGAGAAGGGCCATCATACATCAGGTTGGGTCTAAATACACACTACCTTACCCATGCCACCAGAAGAGATCGAACCTGGAGTATCGGCGTCTCCCTTGCCAATGGAGTCAGCAGTCATGAGACGTTCAATGGGTTTCTTGTAGTTCTTGCCCAGGACGAGTCTCTTGGTGTAGATCGATGGAATGTGCACTTCGCTCGGGGGGATGGCCCCGGCCGGCACAATCTCCTCCACTTCAACGACCGTCACCTTCGATGCCTTGCACATGGGAATATTGAAGTTGCCAGCAGAATGTCTAGAAACAGAAAGGTCTTAAGAAAATAAGCATTTACAAAAAAAAGAGTAACCTGAACTGCAGGTTTCCTAAGTGATCAGCTCTCCATGCTTTTATGAGTGAGAAATCACCCCAGATGGCTTCTTCTAGAACGTAGTTCACACCGTTGTAAACACGGGTCTCAAAACAAAATCATTCTTTTAGATGAAACAAAAAAAAATCAGAAATTAGCAATAACAACTCATTAAAAGAAAACCTCTTTGGCGGACGAAGCGACCTCGACCTTTCCTTTCTCCGTTTCACTGTACTTTATGGGAGCGCCTCCAGTGTGAATGAGAGTACCGTAACCCGTGGGAGTGAAGAATGCAGGGACCCCTGCCCCGGCAGCTCGGATTCTCTCAGCGAGAGTGCCTTGTGGCGTGAACTCCAATTCCAACTGGCCGCTCAGATACTGTCTGGCGAATTCAGCATTCTCTCCCACGTACGAGGAGATCATCTTCTTAATCTGCCGACTCTTCAGAAGAACTCCGAGTCCGAAGTTGTCGACTCCTGCGTTGTTGCTGACACAAGTGAGCTGCTTCTGGCCCGTCTTGGCGATGGCCCCAATCAGATTCTCGGGGATTCCGCAAAGGCCGAAGCCGCCCACCAGAAGCTTTGCACCGTCGGGGATGTCTTTAACTGCTTCCTGTTCAACAAATCACGATCGACATCCGTCCGGGTTTCACATCCACATATTTGTTCCAAGCCACATGAAAATTCTTTTAATTCTACAGAAAGAAAATCTAACTTCAGCAGAGTCGTAGATAACAACACCAAGTCGACTAGAAGAAGTGGAAAGAAAAAGCCTGTGGACCTGAATGTAAAAAAATGTATATATATATATATACATACTTTTTTTTTACAATTGGCTGGAACTTCAACATACTCGTTCACGGAGGAAAAACTCCTGACTTTTAAGAAGCAGAAAAGAAGTCGCCGTGTAGGCGAACCCATAACGACGCTTAAATCTGAATTTAATTGATCTGATAAATATTAATTGCAGATACTTTCGAAAAAATTTAAGAGCATTTCAATTATTAACATATGGTTTGACGAACGTGGAGCTATTCAAATCTGTTTACACTGTACTTCTAGAAAGTTTGAACCTTTTTTGTCCACTCGTTACAAAGTTAAAATCACGCAAAATAATTCTCGGCCAAATTTTTTTGCTGTAGCTGTTAGCCACCCTCCTATTTCACATGCTCTCTAAATAGAAGAAAGGCCAAATATTTGAGGGCGCGTGTTCAAAATGGTCCTAATGTCCTAATGTCCTAATGTAGTAGAATCATTCGGTGCATGGTTATGGTATTCCTTTAAAATATGGTATTCAAATTATAGCGAAAAGGAATGAACAAAAGTATATGATATGGATGAAATATCGAAACACCACGAAACTTTGTTCCACTTCTGCCTTTAAAATATGCCATTATTAAACACAATACTTTCAAATAAATGATGCAGGCAGTGAGATAAATTCAAACACGTCGAACGTAGTCTAATTTGGTGGCTAAACTCTTGCAGTCCATACATCTCCCGTTTTATGCACCATCAGATTGAGGATGAGCAAGTGAAACGAGAGTAGAATGGCTACTGCCCTCCCATCTCACGTGTCACGGCAAAGAACTGACAAACGAGAAACAGAAACAGGATATGAGCGAAGCAAGCTCAAAGAGATGAAAAAGATAGAGAAAAAGAAAGAGAAAGAGAGAGAGAGAGAAAGAAAGAGAGAGAGAGAAAGAAAGAGAGAGAGAGAAAGAGAGAGAGAGGAGAGAGAGATGTATACCCAGAGTTTAAAATCACTGGCCACACTTCACTTATCGCAGTTCTAATAAGAACTGTGATAAGTGAAGTGTTCGTACGATCACTAACGTCTTCAAATCTGTCTTAGTCAGTCAAACAAAATTTATTCCCTTGCTTAAAAGGGATAGGGAAGGCATTGAATGTGTTTTGAACTTGTGTGATGGTGGAAGGAATGGCAACTGTTTCTTGCATCGAAAGATCAGTGATCACGCAAGAACGGTGAATAGGTAGTAAAAATAATAAGGGCGAGATTGAAAAAAAGGAAGCAAGATCGGAGAAACTTACTCAACGACTTAACCGGGGCATTTAAAACGCGGAAATCCAAACAGCATTAGGACGATCAAAGGATTGAAAAACAAGGACTTACGAGTCACGGAGAGTTAGCTCAGTGCAAAGGCGACACTTAGATAAAAGCTATAGTACGAAAGAATTCGTGTCAAGATTTTTCAAATTTGAAAATTTAGAGCTCATTGCTGTTTGGAGCGCATTGCCACCCTTAGTAAACGGGGAATTTAGTGTTACCGTATACGTATTAGTGATACCCTCTCTTCAATTCATGGAATGTCGAATGACGCGGCACTACGCCACACTAAAATTTTTACTAAGTGTCGCCTTGACACCCCGTGGAGTCGTCACAACACCATTGAACTACAGACCTTGACCGAGTCCGTGAAAAGGGAAAATCAATATACTGTAAATTTCGCTTTTCTATTTTATTTTAATTCATTGGACTGGTCCATCCACGCCAAGAAAGTGAGTTGTTGGCAGCGGCTTGTTATGGAAATGTTTCTGTGGATTACATTGTTCTTGCGTGCGATTTGTGACAGCTATTGGAGTATTAATTACAATGTCCGTTTTATTCGGTTACTCCTGCCACAGAAAATTTTCGAAATTTTACCAGAAATTATTCCAAGAGGTTCGTTCCTTAACTTTTGTAAACGACTTCATTATCAAAAATAAACGTGAACTTTGCGTTAGTCGAAACAAAGAACCCCCATCATAAGGTGATTTGGGAAAAAAATTTCATTCGAAAATTGCTGGGGAAGGCGTAACCGAATAGTACCACACTGTCTAATACTCATGAGGTTTTGGATATTGAGTCCTGTCGGACTATTCGACGCTTATTCTAGCTTTAACAGCATTCCTTCCTGAGTGATGCAGTCATTTACATGTCTCCCTAATGTATGGATCAGGTTTATATCATGCTGCCACATCATGTTGCTTTGTTATTGTTACCTAAAAAGCATTGAACTTCTATAAAATTTATGCGTTTTATAGAGCATGACTGGACTGTTGAGGATTCTGGCATGACCTGTAAGTGGACACAAGGTTTGGTCAATTATGGTTGTGAGCGAAGATCAGTCGACATTGGTGGACTACTTCGTGGTGGCAGGCTACGATGCAGCAACGGGTCTTGTGGTTCGTTCTCTCATTCTGCCTTCCTTTTCCCTTTAAAAGAAGTCCTTGTAGATTGAGAATGGAAGCGATTGGTGCTTCCCAGATGGTAATTCGGTGCCAGCAGACGCTTTTCGCCCTCCTCTCCAACGATCCTTCGTTGCTCAGATCCTTGAGTACTTTCCCAAGAAGCGATCCTCTTACCCCTTCAGTCCCGAAGTCATTCATCTTTGTATGCCTAAAGGACTTCGCTTCTTTACCGAGAAGAATGTTCCACACAGCTCAGAAATTCACACTTTTGCAAATATTCGTGAAGATGGTTCCCGCGTTAATGGGACCTGCATCACCTTCTGCGAGGTTTGTCTAGGTTCTTTGAGTTGATGATCGAAAAGAGCTTGAAGGAGGTTGTGGACATCTCTTTGTGCGAGGCGATGGTGGGACTGCAACAGCAACTGGTCAGACAGCAGATGGCGATGGAGAGGGAAGTGCCTCGTGGACATCTTCCTCCCGGCACTGTCTCGGGGGGCACTCACACTCTCCCTCGCAGACGCAACCACATCGTGAACAAGCGAATCTCTTACTACGATGCTTCCAGCCACGGCACTCTCTACATGTATGGCACACTCATTCTTTCTCTTTGTCCATCTCTCCCGTGCTGAACAAGGTCCGGCGCAAGAATCCAGGGGGGGGGGGGTACAAAGCCGAAAAAATTATTTTTTCGGTAAATTTAGAAAGGTTTCTTGTGGATAAAGTGCCGTTTTTCAAACAAACAAAAAAGCTTCATCCTGGGGGGTTCAACAGGAGTTTGAGGAGGCCGGGGAGTCCAATACTGCGCATTCGCCGACCTTGTTCAGCACTGCATCTCTCTTTCTCTCCCGTTGTATCTCTGTTCCCTATCTGTCTCTTTTATCCCTCGTCTCTCTGTCCCTCTTCTCTGTCTGCCTCTCAATCTCTCTGTTTTCTCTGTCTCCATCCCTCTACCTCTTCTGTCAGGTCAAAATGTCTCTGTCTCCTCACTCGTCTTCCCATGGTTGCGGCTTCCTCCTCCCTTCTTGAAGTTCTTCATCGCGTTGTCTCCACACAACATAGGCTTCCTTTGCCTGTCGAGAGTTACATTTATTGGATGCTTAATGAAGTTCCTTTGCCTCTGCCGAACACAACATTGAACGTTAGTCTTTTCTTCACTTAGCATAATGCAATGTTTGTGTGAATATAATTTGGGGCAAGATTATCTTGTTCTCGCTGTGTGATTGGAATATTTGAGCAGAATTTAACCATTGCAGGTGAGATTCCTGGAGCAGGTTGTTGTCCTTCAACGACCGAGCGAGAAAGAACTACCTTTTTACGACTATTGTCTCTCGCAACTCTTTGAGCTGATTCCTATAGAGAAGTTCATGAAGATATTTACAGCCTTTCTGCTCGAGCATCAAATTCTGATTTGCTCCCGAGGTTGATTTGATTGATTGATGAGCATGTCTCTGATTGGATTCCTATGCCAGTTCTGCATCGCCTGATGCTTGTATGTGAGTCTCTGTGTGCCCTGGCCTTCCCCTTCCGCTGGCAACTCGCCTACGTGCCGATTCTTCCCGCGGCGCAGCTCAAGTTCCTGGAGGCTCCAGTCCCTTATGTTATGGGCCTTTGCTACGATGATGTTCTTCCCGACTTTCTCTTCGAGGTTTTCTCAAATCCGCTAATTGTGGGCTTCTTTAAAATGCTTGGATTGTCAGTCGAATGTGTGTGTTCTGGACGTGGACAGCGGGCGGGCTGAGGTGCCTGAAGAACTTCCACTTTTCCCCCAACAACGAGCCGTTATTGCTGAAATTCGTGGTGCCCTTGAGAAGTCAGTACTGTTTTCCTTCAAGTTAAAACCATTATTTCTTTTGAGCAATCCTCATGATTGGTGTGCAGGTACTCGTCTGATTGGTACTCATGATTGGTGTACTCATACTCATATACTCATACTCATATACTCATGTAGCAATACTCATAATTGGTGTGCAGGTACTCATCGGCTTTGAATGGAAAGGCAGAAGTGAGGAATGAGAGCGAAGAGGCCAGATCCAATACTCTTCGCCTTTCTCGTTCCTTCGATGACGTGGATGACTTATTCGCTCCAAAAGCCCTTCCTTCTCACTTCGATTCCATTCTTGACTCCAGTTCTCCTTTTGCCAGGTTAGGGCAATTAGAGAAGTCGAGATAATCAAACTGAACGTTGTTGTTCCCTTGGCTAGTGAACCTTCTGTTTTCATAAGGAATTCTTGACTTAGCATGGTCATGAAAGTAATTGAGAGTGCAAGAGATCGCTCGAAGGGTTGGAGTCAACGTCAATGTCGACTCTATTAAGCAGGAGCTCAATGACTGCAGCTCATGCATTCAATCCGCCAGCAGCAAGAAATACTTCCAGGTGGTTATCTCTCTCTCTTTCTCTCTCTCTCTCTCTCTCTCTCTCTCTCTCTAGCCCTCTCTCTCTCTTTCTCGCTCTTTTCTGTTTCTTTCACTCTGTCTCTCTCGCTCTCTCTTTCTCTCTCTTTTCTATTTCTTTCTCTCTGTCTCTGTCTCTCTCTCTCTCTCGTCCTCTCTCTCTTTCTCGCTCTTTTCTATTTCTTTCTCTCTGTCTCTGTCTCTCTCTCTCTCTCTCTGCCCCTCTCTCTCTAAGTGTCTAATCATGAAATGACAGGAGATGCGCTTGAACAACATGATCCGCGAGAGTCTATCAGAACGAATGGCTCGGATGTTCTTTTCCTACGAGCAGTTTGTGTTGTCCCCTTTGGAAGGAGAAGAGGGAAGAGAGTCGATGGTTGCCTTTGACAAGGCTGCCTTCCTCTCCGACCAACCCGACTCTCATCTTCCCTTTCTCGCTGCTTTCCTCGAAACGCAGGCGAGTCATTATCTTCTTGTTTCTCCAGTCAAAGACTTAAGATGTTTAGATGTTCACTTCCTTCGTAGACGCGAAGCTCCTTCTCAATGTTTCCCGGGATGAGAATGTTCTTCTGTTTGACTCGCGCATTTCTTCCCTTCGGCATTCTCAAGGACCGTCTGAAGATGTCCTCCCTCCCTTCGCCAAATTCGGAGTTGCCGAAGTCTCATATGCATTCGCGGATTCCGGTCAGTTTTTCCTTTCTCGCCCTCTTGATTGAATTCTCTTCAGATTCTCTGATTGGAACGAGAGAGCGAGGAGTTCACTTCGTTGTTCCTCAACCCCATCCCCTTGCATGTCCTGAGGTGTCCTCGAGGGATGTTGGAGGAGGTCGCTGGCCTTCTCTCCTGGCCGAAACCCTTGACTTCTCCCATGAAGCGAGTCCCGTGCGCAGTCCATGGAAGCAACGTTACCGAGTGAGACCTGCTGCCCACGAGGTCAGTCCCTGTCTCCCCCTCCATCTCCCCATTGGTTCTCTTTGAGGTGGCCCGTCCTCTCTCCCCCTCCATCTCCCCAATGGTTCTCTTTGAAGTGGCCCGTCCTCTCTCCCCCTCCATCTCCCCAATGGTTCTCTTTGAGGTGGCCCGTCCTCTCTCCCCCTCCATCTCCCCAATGGTTCTCTTTGAGGTGGCAAGTCCTCTCTCCCCCTCCATCTCCCCATTGGTTCTCTTTGAGGTGGCCCGTCCTCTCTCGATCTGCTCTGCCGCGGGAATCTCCGTGGATTTCCCTGCCAAGTTGGAGCTACACAATCAGAAATTCGTCGAACAGCTTCTTCGAGATGCTAAATGTGCGCAGAATGTTCATTCCCCTTTTAATTTATAAAAAAAAACGAAGATAAAAAAGTATATCTTTTTAAGCGCGCACGAAGCGTCTTCTGGTAGAGAAGATGGGAAAGGAAGCAGTGGAGTTGGGTCACTGTGCGGGAGTGAGTGGGGTGGAGGAGAACACGATGGTGGCCGGTCTCTGTCATCTCCTCGAGAGGGTCTTCGCTCACGGACTCGTCAAGAAACAGGTCCATTATTCTTGCTATTGTCTGTACGATCATTAATTGTTATCGTTGTGGAGACAAGTTGGTATAAGGCATTTCTTCCTCAATGTTTTCTATTTCATTTTCTGAATTGCTTTTTGCCATTTTCGCCGTTCCATGACGAAGAAATATAAAATGTAGGGAAGGTCGGCGCTTTGGAGTTTCGTGATGAAGCGAGAAGACTGCGAGAAGTTAACTTCTGCCAACCGAAGTTCTTCCACTTCAATTCTGGCTCCAGGTTATATTTAAGACAGTTTTCTTTTTTTACTGATTTCCTTTGCACACTTTTTGAATGTCTTCCAATCTTTGACAGTCTGAACCCTTTTTGCTTTTCCTTTCTCCCTACGTCAGAAGGATATGAGAATAGCTGACAAATTGGTAATTGCCAGCACTGGCGTGGATTCTCTTGCGAAGGAAGATGGATCGTTAGCCCATTCAATGCCATTTCTGCTTTCCATTCTTCTTTTTGGCGCATCCCTTTTTGTCGCTTCTAAAACGCAGCCTCCTTGAGCTTTATTCCCAGCAGCTTCATTATTTGCTTTAATATCAAAATGTTGTATTGTGATGTTTCGTGAAATATCTCTTTATTCTATGTGAGTAATGTTTAGCGAGAGAGAAGTGCGAGGTGTGAGTGTGGATGGTGTTTCGTGGTAGTTGGCAGCTTCTCCTTCCAGCCCGCCCTCTTCTGTTCCGTCGCACTACCTCGAACATGACGATGTCTCCTCCCCTGCCTCGATGTCCTCGTCCTGCCCAAGCTGCTTCCCATGCGGAGTCTCACTCCCGTCCTCCCCCCTCCCGTGACTCCTCTGTCTCTGCCCTTCTGGCCGAGTTGAATGATGGTGCGTCGGGAAGCGAGGCTCCAGCGTGGTCGCGGAGTCTGTTGAGAGCCGCGAATGCCCTGGCTGCTAAGATAGACGAAGCTTCTTCCGGGCCGGGCGGAGTGCTGGCCTCTGCAATCGGCAGATTGAACCAGCCACTGGCTACCATGAAGAAGAGTTGCTCCGTCTCTGGTTTGCCTCCTTTCCCCTCTTCTTCCTTTCTCCCTCCAGTTCCTTCTATTCCCCTGTGCTTTCGAACGTTGTGTTGTTCTAGTTTCTGTGCATTCAATTTTGTTCAGCTTGATTGGGAATGGCAGAAATGAGTGATAATGATTAAGTGTTTAGACTTCACATCTCCGAGTTGGTCATCGACGGAGGAAGAAGTGAGAGAAGAAGTGAGTGAAAGCGAGGGAAGTGGGACTCTGGACCGGAAGAGGAGAGGGAGAGAGGAGAGTGGCACTCGCAGACGCAGCTATAGTCGACTGAACAGCCCCGAGTCTCATCTCATCGTCCTCCCCCCGCTGCCCACTTCCCTCTCCTACGATCTGAAGTGAGGGAGCACCATGTCCTTGATTCGATCTAAGTTGTTGTTGAGGAACGTGGTTCGAATGAACGAGTTGAAGACGGAGCTTGGGTATGCGCGTGCGTTTGTCCGTCTTTCCCTCGAGAGGAAACTTCTCCATGCTCATCTCGCTTCTCTTCTCTCCAATTCTCAACTTCTTGTGTAAGTCCTCAGACTTTTCATAAGAGAGCCGACCACTGCCTGCCCTGGCATCTTTTTTGTTTTCGACTTTGCGAGCAGAAGTCTTACTTATGCAACTGGAGGAGCTCTTTCATATGATCCTAATTACGGTTTGTTCTGCGAAATAATGAACATACCGTTAATAACTTTTCGCAGGGCTTTCCAATCACGTGTCCCTTTAAAAAAAATGAATTCGACCCAAAAAAAATGAAGTGGGTTGGGTGTATGAGCTTCGATGGCCACTCGAGGACAGAGTTTTGTCCGGCTTGGAAAATCTCGTTGAGTTCTATAAGTATCTGATTACATTCGCTAAACCCAAGGCGGCCTTCACCTACTTATTGTGAGAGATTGTTAAATGCAATAGTTCCGTGACTTCCTCAGCCAATCATACAAGCCGTACGCCTTTGTGCGTTGCGAGGAGGAGCGCGAGCAGTTCCTCATGTACATCATGTCTCTCAACGCTGCCCAGTTCCGCTGCTTCACCAACACTTTCAACAAGACCAGTCAGTCCACTTTATTCATGCTGCGTAGGCTCCTTCATTATTCGTCCAATCCTAGTTTATCCAATTTTCAAAAGTTCGTCCAATGATTTCTAGTCCAGTTTTTTTTTGAAAACGATAAGGATTTGTCGAATTATCAGGGCACTTGCTGCATATGCAGATATCGAAAGAATTATGTAGTATATCAGGAGCATGGTGATATCACTGGAATTCTCTCTCTCTCTCTCTCTCTTTCTCTCTCTCTCGCTCTCTGTGTGTGCCTCTCTCTCTACCCCTCTCTCTGTCGTTCTCTCTCTCTCGCTCTCTCTCTCTCTCGCTCGCTCTCTCTCTCTCTCTGTCGTTCTTTCTCTCTCTCTCTCTCTCTATGTCGTTCTTTCTCTCTCTCTCTCTCTCTCTCTCTGTCGTTCTCTCTCTCTCTCTCTCTCTCTGTCGTTCTCTCTCTCTCTCTCTCTCTCTCTCTCTGTCGTTCTCTCTCTCTTTCTCTCTCTCTCTCTGTCTCTCTTTCTCTCTCTTTCTCTCTCTCTTTCTCTCTCTCTCTCTTTCTCTCTCTCTCTCTCTCTCTCTCTCTCTCACACGCATACCCACTCTACAGAGATGGAATACCAAGTGGTGGTGGTGTCCTCGTCGTCGTGGGGGCGGCAGGGTCGTCTTCCCGCCCTTTGGCTGATCGTGGAGGGAGTCTTCTGCTCCACTCCCCGCATAAATCTCTCTCACACTTCTCCTTTCTTCAAATTCGATGTCAGTCTTTAGTTGAATGCCAACATTTGAATAATTTTTACTTTTTAAGCACAAGAATCTGGGGGTACTGTCTACTCTTAGGATAGGCCATTCGAGTAGTCAGAAACCCTCGAAGTGGTTCCTCGATTATGTTTGTTCTTTTTATTTCTATTTGCTTACGTATGTTTCTTCTTATTTCTTTAAAAGTTTACTCAAATTTTGCTTACATTAGCTATTGTTATGAGCTGACTCTGTTCTCCTCTCCATTGAAAGGTTCTCGTGCGGAACGAAGTGACCGGGCAGAAGTACCGCTTTCCATGCGGGAGATGGTTCGGGAAGGGAGTGGAGGATGGGAGTCTGGAAAGGCTTCTGGTGGCCGAGCCAGTGACCCAGGAAGACTCTTCCCTCTCCCACACCGACTCCTCCTTCCCCGTCTCTTCTCCATCTCTCGGCCGTACTTCCCGAGCCAACTCGACCCATTCAAGAAGCCAGACTCCGAGAAGGGACAGGAGTCCTTCGACTGGCAGAGTTCTCCTCCCTTCTCCCAGTTCGTTCTTCTCTCCTTGCAAGGGTGGGAGTGATAATTGCAATGCAGAGCTGAGTGCGGCGGAGGTGGAGGAGCTGGTGGCGGAGGCCGTGAATGCACTGGTGAGGCATCTCCACGCTGACCCCTCCCGGCAGTCGCGAGCTGAGCTGGCTCATCTTCTCTGTGGAGATGGGGGGCTTGTCCAGGTAAGCTGATCTGTGCTTTGTCTTAGCCTTGTTTTCATCCCAGCCCCGTTCATTCATTCTAGGCAATCGAAGCGGCTTTTCGCTGTGGCAGGAATGACAGATGGACTACCCGCTTTTTCGGTTCTCTCTATCCATGGGATTATATTGAAAAGGTCATTTTCTATTGCGTTCTTCTCTCTTCTTTTCTTGTAAAAAAAAATATTACAATAAAAAAAATTTAAACACAAGATGCTTGCTATTTTTCCTTGCACTTCAGATAATTAAAGGTTAGTAGGATGGCTTTCCAAAACAGGTTGGGGCAAGTGAAAGAACGGTCTTGCAAAGCTGTGAGCGGGGTATTCGAATTCTAACTTGCCGACATAGGTATGTTTTAAGTGTTCAGTAGTTCTTTTATTTGTTCTCAATTCTTCTGAATAAAGTCCGCTTGTGGGAGAGTAAGCTACAAGAGGTTTTGATCTTTTTGACCTTCAGATTCATGTATAATTTATAGTTTTGAAATGTTTGACTGTTCACCATCGGCCGGCGAGGGTAAATCTCATGCAGTTTCTGCTTGGCCTTGTCTTCCATGAATATGGGCTGACCCATCTCAACACCTTCTTCGATAGTCTAGTTATCAGAAGGCCCTTAAGTCAGATTGGGTGCTGCAGCCTTGTCATTCCCAGCTGTACTACTAGTAAAATTTCATTAACAATCAATATTCTCTCATAGTTGTATTCCCTCCATCTTTCTTATACTATCCTCTCTCTCTCTCTCTCTCTCTCTTTCTCTCTCTCTCTTTCTTTCTTTCTTTCTTTCTTTCTTTCTTTCTCACTCACTGCCTCTCTGTCTCTCTGCTGTCTGTCATTGCCTCTCTGTCTTTCTGCTTGCAGGTGTCAGTATGGATGCACGAGTTGTCCCGTCGTTTGGAGTGGCGGCAGCTGAGTACGCAGAAGCAAGCTCTGATCCGCCACGCCCTCCAGCTAGTTCGCCGTATTCTGGAGAGTGGCCAACTTGGCAAGGAGGGCCGATTTCATGTATTCGTTCTCCTATCCCTCAGGTTATTTCTTCTTTCACTTCACAATCTCGAGATGTATTAAAATGATTACTATTTCTCTCGTTTTCTTTCCCCTTCTCTTTCTCCCTCTCCTCCCAATTCCCTATTGCTCTCCTTTCCCCCTTTATCTCCCACCCTCTCCCTCTCTCTCTCTCTCCTTCCCCTTGCAGAGATCACACCCTGTGTGCCTTCATGCAGTTGATGGCGTGGACTCCCATGACCACCGACATGTACGAGGAGTCTTCAGTTCTTCGCAGTCCCGATCTTCTCTCTCGCTTTTCCAAGCTTCTCGACTCTCTGAATGAGTTCACCTTCAACATTGATTCTTCTCTCACCTATGGTATTGTTTGAGTACAATTGGGTATGTCTATAGAATTTCTTCTTGCCTCTCATGCTTTCTCTGAGAGTAGACCTTGTAAAGTCACAATGATTTTTTCTTGTTGTGTACCGCACCGTAGCTTTTACTTCAGGGAATCATATTACCTCGTGCTCAATATATTTTTAATAGTTTTCTCCTAACATTGGCCACTAATTGTAAGGAATTAATAAATCTTTTTTATTGTATTATTTCTTCACCATCTATCGCCAGTGTGAACTAGTTTTCTCAGTTTTCTAATACACCCAGTGATGAAAAGGGTCATTTGTATATTTTAAATGTTAATTTAGCAGTTCTTCGTTGCTATTGTCGTTCTATTGATGATAGAAATAATTCTTATACTACTTACATTAACCTTTAACAGACTTCTAAACCGAATTGACCATTCGATGAGCGGGACTTTGCTTGATGCATTTGGTTGAAAGGTACAATTAGTGGAATTGGGTGCTCAAACTTTCTCAGTGAGATTCTCTAGTCAGCATACTACGAACAACTTCGTTAATTTGTAATCTTGAAAACTGTTGTAAAGGAAAGGAATTTCGCGTTTGTTATTTGTTTGCTCGGACACGAACGGTAATGTGATCCTTCCGATATCTCTCTGATAAGACTCAGTGGAGAATGAAGCCATTAGACAATGCTCATTTGTAGTCAACTGTTTTCGACAGGAGAGGAGAGGGGCGTCGTGGGAGAAAGACAACAATGGACACCCCCCAACATTCCCTTTTCCTACGGGCTGGGTCTGCCGTCTTCTACGGGCTGGCTTCCATCGTCATCGTTTTTGTCAATAAGATTCTCTTAACCAATTTCAGGTGTCACTCTTGTTGTGGATTAATCAGTTTACTCGTTTTTTTTTCTCTTCTAAAAATTGTGTGAAGAGATTCCTTGTCTGCAGATTCCCCTCTTTCCTGGCAGTGGGGCTGTGTCAAATGGCTGCTACAGTGGTGATTCTCTACTTGCTGCGGCTGCTCGGCCGGGTCTCCTTCCCTTCCTTCGATTCCTCTGTTGCTCGCAAGATCTTCCCTCTCCCCCTCCTCTACTTTCTCAATCTTGCTACTGGTCTTGGCGGAACACAGATGATCAAGTTAGACTCCTCTCTCTCTCTCTCTCTCTTTCTTTCTTTCTTTCTCTCTCTCTCTCTCTCTCTCTCTCTCTTTCTTTCTTTCTCTCTCTCTCTTTCTCTCTCTCTCAGTAGTCCCTCTCACTCTTCTCCGTTTAGCCTTCCGATGTTCACAGTACTCCGTCGTTTCTCCATCGCGATGACAATGGGTTTAGAGTATCTTCTGCTGGGGTAAGAGTGGTTTTTTTTCTTGCTTGTTATTAGTCTCTTCCGTTTTTCTCCCCCTCCTCGTTCCTCCCTCTTACCCTTTACAGAGTGGCCCCGTCGTTTGGAGTACGAGTGTCCGTGCTTTTGATGGTGGCGGGGAGTGTCGTGGCTGCCCTCTATGACCTCACTTTCGATCTCCTTGGATACACTTACATTCTCCTCAACGATGTCTTCACGGCTTCGCAAGGAGTTTACATGAAGAAGAAGCTGGATGCCAAGGTATTCTTTTGATAGTAGAGTTGAACAGAGGAGAGACTGATCTCTTCAGGAGTTGGGGAAGGATGGCCTTCTCTTCTACAACTGCCTCTTCATGCTGGCCCCTGCTCTCCTTCTCAGTTCCTACACTGAAGACCTCGACAAGGTTCGGAGAGAAGTTCCTTGCTTTGGCTTGTAGTAAAGAGTGAAGATGGAATGACAGGCTCTTCTCTTCATCCGAAGTGATGAGATGCTCCCCGCCACTTGGTTTGTGCTTGTCCTCAGTGCTGTCTGCGGATTCATTCTCAACTATTCGATCGTCCTCTGCACCCTCTACAACTCTCCGCTCACAACTACCTGTGTCGGCCCAATTAAGGTTTATGCATTATTCATCTTCTTTTACTCTTTATTTTCTTCCTCTCTCTCTCTCTCTCTCTCTCTCTCTCTCTCTCTCTCTCTCTTACTCTTCCTCTCCCTTCCCTTGTCTCTCTCTCTCTCTCTCTTGTTCTCCTTAACGTGTCCCAAATTATTTCAATGATTCACATCTGTATTCTGCAGAATCTCTTCGTGACATACGTGGGAATGTTCTCATCTGGTGATTACATTTTTGGATGGTTGAATCTCATCGGAATCAACATCAGGTCCTTTAAACTCTGATAAAAAAATATACGATTTACTTTCTACGTACCGAATAATAGTGTTATGTTGCTCTTAAAATCAACTTTGTCATGTTATGTTCAGTGTGCTCGGGAGTATTCTCTACACTTACGTCACGTTTCGCTCTTCCACTTCCAAGAGTAGATCGATTGTCGTGGAAGCGGGGAGGAAAGAAGAGAAGAGACCACTCGTCTAGCTTCTCCTTTCCTATCAAAGATGGTTCTCACATTCCTCCTTGTCATTTACCCGTCTCTTATTTTTTCGCTTTCAAAAATATGTAATTATTATTTAGTTGGTACCGTATTCTCTGTGATCAACTCGCATTAACCGCCTTTCGCTTTTGACTGATTTATTTCCGACTACTCCTTTTTATCTGTATACAGAAATTGTAGGTTATTAAAGAGAGAACATATATTATTATTTTTTGGATAATGACGCGTATCATTGATGCATACTTGTTGTAGAATTCCTCGTGATCAATTCTTTCACTGCTCATTCCTACTTGTTCTTGCCTTAATAGACAACTTGATATCAGCTTTAATAATTAAGAAATAAAGGAGTGCAGATAGCTCAGCGGAAGTGATATGAAGAAGAACAAGAGGAAGCGAATGCAGGATACATCTAATAAGTCAGCGAGTTCAACAAATAAGAGGAAGTGCGATTCTCTTTTCACTTATCAGGTCCGAAGCGTGTGAACTGTCTTTGTTTTATTATTTAGTAGCAAGATTCCGCCTTGGGTTGGAATGGACAGAAATGCTGAGATCGCAATATATCCAGTGGAATGTGAAAACCCGGGATATAATTGACTGAATTAGCCGATCGACTTATCAGCTACTTGACTCGGATAAAGATAGTTGTGTGGGAAGAAAGGGGCTCGTATTCATTGATGATTTCTCACCGGGAGAGAAAAGTAGATTCGAGTAGGTAACTGTTAGGAAGGATTGGGAAAAGAAGGTGGAAAGAAGAAAGATGAGCGAAAGAAGAGAAGAGAGAGACTACTCGCAGAGACGAGGAAGCACTGGAAGCTATAAGGCAGTGGCTATCGATTGGCACTTCTGGCCTGGCTTACCAACTGCCCTTTCTACTCATTAAAGGAACTAAGAGATACGGAAGAGGGATACTGTGTCAATTGAGGAGAAGCACTTGCAGGGCGAATCCAAGCGGCAGAGCAAGCGGAAGCAGTGAAGAAAACCACTCCAAGCTTATTCAAGCAGCTCCGCTCTTCTTCTTCATCCGCAGCTGGCCCGCCAGCAGCGGGTTGATCGCGTACAGCCACTCATGCATCTGCACAAGAGGCACACTCTGTTTTCGGAGCGAGAGAGAGAGAGAGAGAAAGAGAGAGATAGAGAGAGAGAGACAGTTAGAGAGAGAGAGAAGAGAGAGAAAGAGAGGATTGAAGGGAGAGAGAGACAGAGTCAGCCAGAGAGAGTGAGGCGGAGAGAAGAGAGAGAGAGAGAGAGGAGAGAGAGAGACAGCTAGAGGAAACAGAGAAAGAGAGAGAGAGAGACAGTTAGAGAGAGACACCTAGAGGAGACAGAAAGAGAGTCACCTAGAGGAGACAGAGAGAGGGAGAGAGAGAGAGAGAGAGAGAGAGAGAGAGAGAGAGAGAGAGAAGAACTGGCCTCCTCCTCTTCGGCTGTTGCGGTCTGCATGAGGAATCCTCTGTGAGGAGTGCAGACGGAGAAGGTGTTGGGTACCTTGAGCATCGCTTGCTGGTCTTCAGAATGCTCGATCCTGGCATTCGCTAAGTTGATGATTCCACGAATCACCTTAAGACAGTTAAACAATTATTAGTTGTGAGTAAGATGGCAAGAAATGCAATATGGCTGACGAGGTCCTTATCATCCCTGAAGAGAAGAATGTACGGCCTCCGGACGACAACCCATCGCTTGGTCCATCCATTGGTCTTCTCTTCCAGGAAACTCATGTATCCCTTGCGAGATACCACAATGCCCACTCTCTGCTCTGTCACCTGCAGAAGAATCTCACCCATTCTCTCCTTCGGCTCTTCTGACTCTCCCTAATTCTCTCAATCTCTTCCTCTGAACCAACCTCAGGGATGAGATTCGAATCATGATTGACCTTGCCCCCGCTAAGGCTTCTCTTCATGGAAAATTGTTCGGAGTCTCCTTCCAGCTGTTTCTCCAAACCAATTCCAGAGGGCGATTTCACCATTGAAGTACTCCTGGCAATTTATTTAACAACATAATTCATATTTTCATTTTAGTGAGAGGGATTAGGAACTATTGGTTGGACAATAGTTGGATGAGAAGGTTCACTTTCAGATGCAAACAAATGTATCGCTTCTTTCCCATTCGTTAACAACTTCCTGTCTCTGCTTCTCTCTCTCCCTGTATATCTCTCCTTTTCTTTGTCTCTCACCTTCTCTGTCCCCTCTACTCATTATCCTCTTCTTCTTCTTCTCTCTCCCTGTATATTTCTACCTCCCTCTGTCTCTCATCCCCTCTCTTCCCTCCTCTACTCACTCTCTCTTTTCCCTCTTCTTCTCTCCCTCCCTCTCTTCCTTCTTCTCTCCCTTCCTCTGTCTCTCACCCTCTCTCTTCCATCTTTTTCTCTCTCTCCGTCTGCCCAACCTGCTTCCACTAGTGCTGCTTCCACTGTCGTCACTATTGTTGTCCTTGTTCTTGATGCCAGTTGGGGGTTCCTTGTTCATGGGGATCTTCTGCTTGATGAGTCGGAGTACTTTAATTGCAATCTTCTTCTCCTTGTCATTCAACTGCACTTCATCTGGAATGGCACGGCGAGGAGGGCCCGGAGAGGTGGGCGTGGCTGGGGAAGCGGATCTCTTCTTCCCCACTCCGCGCAGCTTCTGTCGCAGACGGAGAAACAGACGGATTCGTTCCACCTCAAGAGAGAGAGAGAGAGAGAGACAGAGAGGAGGAAAGGAGAGAGCGAGATTGAATGAGAAGGAGAGTGGAACCTGCTGAAGTCGCTGGAGCTTTTCTAGTTCGGACTGGTGCTCGAAGATGAGCGAATCTCCTCTCGGCCTCCATCCTCCCAAATTCTCCTCGCCACGCACGTACGACGCCGACGTGTCCAGAACACGACGCTGGCGGCGGAGGGCTCCTGAAGGGGCGAAGGAGGGATCAGAAATATCTTGAGAGAGAGAGAAAAAGAGAGAGAGGGAGAGAGGGCAGGGAGAGAGCGAGAGAGAGAGAGAGGAATAAAAGAAATGGCTGAATGGGAAGCACCAGGACTGTCGCTTCTGCAAGAGTCGAGAAGGGCCATCTCGTAGACTCCGGGCACTCGATTCATCTCGGGACTTCGTGATATACCACCAATCAGAGAGCGACAAAACCTGGGAATCAAATATTTTTGTCCGGCCAAGAAGGGGAACCGGACCTGCTCGCAGCGGAGATCTTAGAATCTCTTGCATAAATGAGAAGGCAGAGGTCCTTGGTGATGACAGCGGGCTGAGTGGATCCCTCCACTTCCAAGTAAGCCGAGAGGGTCAGGAAGATCTGCTCTCCGTAGGCAGAGACTCGGTTCAAGAGTGGCGAGTTGTGGAGGGAACTGTCCCACGCAGCTTCGAATTGGAAGAAAATCCTGTACAATTCATACTCATTCATCACAACTTTCATTTCCTTTCATTCTATGTATATGTGTTGCGAAAAATAAGGAATATGAACCTGTCATCGTGGGTGAATTGAAGATAAGAACCAGGGAAGAGTCCAAGTGAGAGAACATCAACATCTTCTCCACTCCACGCTGCGGTGTTCCGCACCCGGCCAATCACGAGTTCCTAAACTTCCACTTGAAAAGAGTTCATCTTTTCCATCACACTTGATAATCAAAGTAATGTATCAAATAAAATACTCATGATTCTACATTTTTATTTGCGTGTTTAATTAATTAAGCATGTCAAGTCATCAACCTGGCAGTCCTTCCACCGCAGATCTCCCTTCTCGTGGCAGATTGTTATCTTGATTCTTCTTTGAATTCCCTGAAAGATAAATAACTGACTGAAGTACGATGCAAGATGGATGAACCTGGTGAAGAAGGAAGACTCCGTGGGTGGGGAGTCCATGGGCGTGGTCCACTATGGCCGGGATGTAGTCTCCGGTGCTGGCCAACTCGCAGATCTCGAACCACACGAGCAAGTCGTACTTGGCCTTGACTTCTTGCGCAGCCCTGTTTCAGACTTCCTCTTATCATTCCCTCTCTTCCTTATCAACACTCACGAGCTGATTGCGATTGCATTCGTTCTCTTGCTTTGCACCGGAGTTGAGATGACTAGCGACGGCTGTTGGAAGGACAGCCGACTCGACAGCACTTGGCTGAGAACAAAGTAGAGAAGAGAGAGAGAGAGAGAGAGAGAGAGAGAGAGAGAGAGTGAAAGAGAGGGGGGAGAGAGACAGAGGGATAAGGAGAGAGAGAGAGCGAGAGAGAGAGAAGGAAGGAGGGATATGGAGAAAGAGAGAAAGAGAGAGGGATATGGAGAGAGAGAAAGATAGAGGGATGTGGAGAAAGAGAGAGAGACAGAGAGAGAGAGACAGAGAAAGGCAAAGAGAGAGAGAGAGAGAGAGAGAGAGAGAGAGTGAAAGAGAGGGGGGAGAAACAGAGGGATAAGGAGAGAGAGAGAGAGAGAGAGAGAGAGAGAGAGAGAAAGAGAGCGAGAGAGAGAAGGAAGGAGAGATATGGAGAAAGTGAGAAAGAGAGAAAGAGAGAGGGATATGGAGAGAGAGAAAGATAGAGGGATGTGGAGAAAGAGAGAGAGACAGAGAAAGGCAGAGAGAGAGAGAGAGAGAGAGAGAGAGAGAGAGAGATGAAAGAGAGAGGGATGAAAGAGAGGGGGATATGGATAAAGAGAGAGCGAGAGAGAGAGAGAGGGATATGGAGAGAGAAAGAGAGAAAAGGAAAGGGAAAGAGGGATATGGAGAGAGAGAGAGAGAAAGAAAGAGGGATATGGAGAGAGAGAAAGAGAAAGAGAGGTATTATCGAGCTACCTGAGTGCAGAGTTCTGTCGCTCGAGAGTTGGTCTCTGTGGTTGTGGCTGGAGATGGCCGAAGACTTCGAAGATGATGGGATAATGCTGTACGTAGTGGAGGAATGAGCGAGAGGCAGTGGTGACAACGTGCTGAGCGTGCGAGAAGACAACCAGTCCACTGCCATCATTCTTCAGAGGTTCAGTGGAGAAGGCCTCGTCGTGGCGGTGAAGGAAGCTAAGAGAAACTCTCTTCGCACTAGTTCATCATGTCTTGCAAGTACTTGAATTGACAGAAGACATCGGAGAAGCTGGAAGAGACTTGCTCGGCTTGCTGTACGTCAATGCAGAAAGACAACTCAGAATCTTCCTTCATGTGTGCAGGAAAAGCAGCTTCATATACGCCATTTCCTGATACCGTTCTTTTTCTCTACGCACTCTAAATATCTCTTTCGCGTTCTCTCTTTCTCTCTCCTCCTCTCGTTTTTCCCAATTTCTCTCATATCTCTCACTCACTCCTATCCATTCCTCTCATATATTTCTCACTCTCTACAATCTCTCACTCTATCATACCTTGTCCTTCTCCATTTTTTGGCAGGAGATCATCTGACCGGAAGACGAGTTTGACAGTCTGGCGGACATTGCTCTGGCTGGCCTTGCTGGCTGCCTCTACCGTAACCTTGAGATATCCCCTGACTTCGCCTCTTTCATTCACAATGGCCACTTTATGGAGGAGCGGGACGTCGTGAAGAAGATTGTTCATGTACACGAAAGCCCTCAATGAGAGTCGTTCAGATATTTTTCTCCCTGTTTCTTCTTCCTCCCTAGAATTGTGATTCTCTCCCACTGTCTTCTCTTTCTGTCTCTATTCCTCCCTATTTCTCTTTCTCTCCCTCCTTATTTCTCTCTTTCTCTGTCACTCTCTGACCTTCCAATCATGCGGAACCATGGGAATCTGTCGTAGAAGGGATCAGCCCCAAGAAGGGCGTCCATTTGATCCAAAGGACTGCCATCGTCATCGTAGGAATTTCGAACCTAAAGGCGTATTTCTTCTTCTTGCAAATCTTAGCTTGATTACCTGTTCGATGCGTCGCCTGTCCGGGACTAGTCTGGCTGGGTTGATATGCAGGGCAGCCAGCCACCCGTTGCCATTCCTCTCCAGATCCGCTCTCTTCTCCGGAGGGCTGCCACTCTCTCTGCTCGATTCCATACCATCCGCATTGTAGAAAGACCGCATGTCTTCCAGTCGCAATCTTTAACTTTTCATCTTTACGCATCTCTCCATCAACATTTTAAGCAGTACAAGAATGTACAATGAATTAGAATGATCACGACAGACTTGAGCTTCTCGATGCTCCAGTAGTGAGTGGCCCCATTCTTCAAGTCGTGGACAACCACGGCAACGACAGTCTTGGGAGTGGGCCGAGAAGAGCCACGCACGGAGAGATCTTCTCCCGGGGGAAGCAGATCCGGTGGTAGGGGCGAGTACATCGTGTCGGTGAGAAGGGCGAATTGAAATTGCACCTAAGAACAAAGAATTGAATGGAGAAAGCTGACTAAACGAGGCTTGCAGAACCTGCTTGTTCAGCTCGATAGAGATGGCATTGGCTTCCTTCAGATAGCAGGCATTGCCCCAGAGAACATCCCGAACAGAAGTGAACTGGTGCAGTTTCCACTTCAGGGCCGTTCTTCTCGCAATCTTCTCTTCTTCTGCCGTCCAGTTCGTATTCTCTGTAAAGGCCTTTCCAGATGCCACTTCCCTCTCTTTCTTTCTGACCGAATTCAAGAAGTGAAGAAGAGAGAAGTCGTTCTCCTTCCCAGACAGAACCAGATGAGATCATGGACTGTGCCAGATCCACTTGTCTCTGCAGACTCTCGATCCTCGACTCGTACTCCTGCAGAGGATTCCCTGATTCCTGCCGTGCTATTCGTCTAGGAAGAAACTAAGTTAATCTCACCACTTTTCTTTGCACTTATTTGTGGACAAAATGTTTCAACACAAAGAACGCTTCCTTGATGCTGTAAAATGAAAAAGCAGAGAAGCCGCTGCAACTGCATCTTCATATATGATCCTGTTATTTTTGCTATCCTCCAATCGCGTTATCAACATTTCCTATTGGAGAATTATCGTTTGCAGAGGATGCCATCCCCTATTTACAGTCAAGTACTAAAATAAACAACAATTTTTGACCTAAAGAGCACGCAAGAGTGAAAGCCCAAACCATGCACGGATTTTTAGATTCTTCTGGCTCTCTCGTTTTCTTTCACATTCTTGTGGCAAGGATGTCTTTGTTTGGCCACTTTTTGGCCGAACAGTTTTCTTAAATATGCAGCCTTTGCGATTCTTGCTGCTCCCCCCCCCCCCCCGAAAACTCTTCATATTTTCCAACCTTAGTCTGTCTGAGCATTCTCAGTTCCAATTCCTCCTTCTCCTTCCTGTATTGGCTTTCCATCTCAACAAGTTTTTTCTGCATCTCTGCCTTCAAGTCAATTCCTTGTTTCTCGAGCAGTTCCTGCTGAGCGAACATCCAGTCGAAGGGCTGTTCTGTAGACAAAACTCTTATGTTTTCTTCTTCTTCTCTGTCTCATTCTCCTTATCTCTCACTCTCTAGTCACTCTCCCAATCTCTCATTTGCTCTCACTTTCACCCTCACTCTCCTCAACTATTTTGTTCTCATAACCCTCTCATTCTCATTTTCTCTCACTCTCTCTCACTCTCCTTCACTTCTCACTGTCTCACTATCTCTCATTCTCTCCCCACTTTCCCCTCACTCTCACATTCTCCTACTGTCTCACTCTCACCTTCACTCTCCCTCCCTCTCTCACTTCCCCCTTGCCTCTCTCTCTCTCTCTCTCTCTCTCTCTCATTCCCTCGCACTCTCTTCCCCACTCTTTCATTCTCTCTACCTCACCCTCACTCACATTCCCTCACTCTGTTGTTCTCTCTATTTCCCCCCTCTCTGTCTCCCTCTCTGTCTCCCTCTCTGTCTCCCTCTCTCTCTCTCTCTCTCTCTCTCTCTCTCTCTCTCTTTCTTTCTCCTTCTCACCTGTCATAGCTGAGAGATTGTGTCTACTCATGCGTGCTTCTTGCGGGTCGTTGTATCTGAATACGTGGTGTTCTCCCAGGATGACTCTGCATCCCGTGTGGAGTACTTCCCCTCCTTCAGCAGCTGGTCGACCGTTTAGATAGCAATGGGCTCCCTCAAGAAGAGATTGCTCCCCTCCTCCCTTCTTTCATTCTCTCTTTCCCTTCCATACTCTTTCCCCTTCCCTTACCATTGCTGGCAGAATAGAGACAGCTCCGTCTTCGTTAAGGAAGACGCAGTGGTCAGGGAGGATTGCCTTTCCAGACAGCAGAATATCTGGCCGAGGTTCGGCTTCCGGTCTTCCCACTCTGAAATTTTTCCCGCCTTTTTACAGACTTTTAAGACTTCATAACGAGACTAAATTTTAAGTCAAAATAAAAGGTTTACAGTAAAAAAAACTTATTTAGGTACATACCTACATACATATCAATCAATAGTAAACGCTAGATAATTTAAAAGAAACCTTGTTTCCCCTTCGTTCAAGTAATAAAGAAGACATTCAGACATCAGCGGATCTTCATTTAAGTTGACGAGATGTGGCAACTGAAAGAATTGGCTCATTTCTCGACGGATGATCCTTGCCTCTGTTGTTTGGTCTAGTGCATTTGAAGAATAGAAATGGAAAGGTAATAAGAACACACCTTCTTGGGTGAGAAGACGCCGAGTGCGTTTCCGTGTTCGCCCGTGGCCAGCCCCATCTCTCGCAGTTCCTCCTCTCGCTGTCTGCGGATCTCATCTGTCTTCCGAAGCTTCTGCTCCCACGTCTCATTCAGCTGCGCTATCAGCTTCTCTGACGCCTGCAAGACTCCATTTCACTCTCTCCCTGTCTCTCTCTCTCTATGCCTCTCGTTCACCCATTCTCTCTCTATCACTCTGTCATTCATTTCCCTTCCACCTTAAGCTGCTCGATTGTGTCGTGATCCCTAGCAGAGTAGATCGGTCTCTGGCTTCCGCTGAGTGTCTCATCCATATCTGCATTGATTCCCTTTTCGTCGAGAAGACTTCGTAGTTTGTTGACCTAAAGAGATTCGCTCTTCTCTCTTCTGCCCCCATATTGCTTTCTGTATTCCGAAGAGATTCTCTCTTCTGTCACTTCCTGGTTACTGTATTCTGATATTATATCTTCCGCACCCCTCCTAGTTACTGTATCTCGTACCTCTTCCTTGAGCTCTCTGATCAACTTGGCATTGGGATCCTCGTTGATGACAGCTTGGCAGACTATCTGCTTCGCCCGATCCGCGTATCTTCAAATAAGTTGATTATAGAGATCGGAATAGAAAAGGAAAGGAACCTCAGTGTCGACAGAGTTTCATCTAAGTTGATATGGGCAGGCGAGAGAGCTGCTATCATCGCAGTTTTTGAATTGCCGCCAAGACTCTCCCTGAGCAGCCAAGTGAGGACAGAGTCCCTGTAGGGAACGACGGTGCGGCCTCCCTTTGCCCCGCCCTTTTTCTTGTTCGCCTGAAGTGGACTGTCCTTCTTTGTCATGATCTGCTTCCCTTTCTAACATCCTCTGCCAGCTTGGAGATCACAAGTCCGAGAGTTGTGAGACTCTTGTTGATATTCGCTCCCTCCTTCAGTCGCTGCCCCTCTGCTCCCGTTGAATTCGCGCGTTCACTTCCAGCCAAGTCAACCAGAGAAATCTTTGCCACCTTCAAATGCCCTCTATAATCCCTTGAATAATTTGTTAGGTGTCCTATTCTAATTATGTTAATGATGTATAGCGAAAAGTAAGAAAGAGAAAGGAGGGAATGAGGCATAGTGAGAGAGAGATAGAGAGAGAGAGAGAGAGAGAGAGAGAGAGATAGAGATAGAGATAGAGAATGAGTTAGAGGGTGAGAGAGAGAAAGTAAGTTGTAAAAGGTGACAGAGAAAAGGAAGAAGGAGAACTTTTTCTGCGTCGAGCCCACTGCCTGCGTCATGCTTTCGCTGAGTGAGGACGATGGTGAAGACAGCGTGGGAACGACTTGACGTCGAATTCATATTCGTTGCAGCCACTGTCCTGAACGACGATCTTTCTCTTTCGTTCTCTCCTCCTCTCTCACTCTTTCTCTCTCTATCTCTCTTTCTCTTTCGTTCTCTCTTCCTCTCTCACTCTTTCTCTCTCTATCTCTCTTTCTCTTTCGTTCTCTCCTCCTCTCTCACTCTTTCTCTCTCTATCTGTCTTTCTCTTTCGTTCTCTCCTCCTCTCTCACTCTTTCTCTCTCTATCTGTCTTTCTCTTTCGTTCTCTCCTCCTCTCTCACTCTTTCTCTCTCTATCTCTCTTTCTCTTTCGTTCTCTCCTCCTCTCTCACTCTTTCTCTCTCTATCTCTCTTTCTCTTTCGTTCTCTCCTCCTCTCTCACTCTTTCTCTCTCTATCTCTCTTTCTCTTTTGTTCTCTCCTCCTCTCTCACTCATTCTCTCTCTATCTCTCTTTCTCTTTCGTTCTCTCCTCCTCTCTCACTCTTTCTCTCTCTATCTCTCTTTCTCTTTCGTTCTCTCCTCCTCTCTCACTCATTCTCTCTCTATCTCTCTTTCTCTTTCGTTCTCTCCTCCTCTCTCACTCTTTCTCTCTCTATCTCTCTTTCTCTTTCGTTCTCTCCTCCTCTCTCACTCTTTCTCTCTCTATCTCTCTTTCTCTTTCGTTCTCTCCTCCTCTCTCACTCATTCTCTCTCTATCTCTCTTTCTCTTTCGTTCTCTCCTCCTCTCTCACTCTTTCTCTCTCTATCTCTCTTTCTCTTGGTTTCATACCTGGCCTTGTTGCCTTCATCCATGAGATTGAGAATGTCTTGGTATGAGCAGACGGCCATTTTCGTGAGATCATCAACATACGGCCCGAGAAGCGGATGCTCTCTCACTTTCATGTTGCCCGATCCATGCGGATTCAGCAGATCTTTCACTCGCTCGCAATAGATCTCCATGTACGACACCTGCAGATTCTCTATCGAAGTGAAGAAAGGAGAGAAAAGAGCGGAACCTCGACTGTCCACTTCGTGCCCGAGGCATCTTCAGCGATTCTCTCGAAGAGATTCCTACAGAGTCTGGGGATGATTCCCGCTTCCGTCTCGTCGCTTGGCTTCCCCATCATCGTGTAGCTCTTGCCAGAACCAGTCTGTCCGTACGCGAAGATACACACGTTGTAGCTTAAGAGGGCAGCCAGCATTGTCAGAGGGTGAGAGAGAGTGAGAGAGAGAGAGAGCAGGGAGTAAGAGAGAGAGAGCAGAGAGTAAGAGAGAGAGAGCAGAGAGTTAGAGAGAGAGAGAGCAGAGAGTTAGAGAGAGAGAGATTGTGTATAGCAAGAGACATTGGCATAGAAAGGGAATGCTGACCCCTCGAAGGCGTGTTCGAGCATCTCCACTCCCAGTTCATTGTAAACTTGTTTCTGACTGGCGAAGTGCGCATCTTTGGGTTCGAATGACCAGTAGGAATGGTCAAAGTTGAAGGAGTGATTACGGTCTGCTCCTCCTCCAGTGATTGCTGCATCTTCCATTCGTTACTCTCCCTATCTTCCTTTCGTTCTTCATTTGTCTCTCTCTCACTCTCACTTCCTCTATCTCTGCTTCTCATTCCCTCTCCTTCTGTCTCTCTCTCTCTCTCTCTCTCTGCCTGATGTATGCTCTAACTTGTAGTGGATCCATGCATGGAGAGACAGCATCTGCTGTCACTACTAATCTCCCTCTGGTTGAAAGGTCGGACTCTGACGGCGACCTTGACTGAAGACATCTTTCCGTCTCCTTCTGCCTTCTCAATTGGCTTCTCACATCACATCCACGATCCCTCAACGAGTGCTTTCCTATTCTACTCCTTTTTCTTCACTTCTACTTCAGAACACAAAGCGAAGTAAATGACAATTCGGATGGACTGACGAATGCGGGAAAAAATTGCAAGAATGAAATAATATGTTATAAATTCATTTTAAAAGATTCAAAACACTAAAACATGGAAGATAAAAATAGATAAGATATCGGAGATAATTATGACAAAAATAATATAGGAACAGAGAGCGAAATAAGACTACTTACAACATCCGGTAAAATGCTGGTGGTCCATGAAAAAAAAACATTCTCTAGGAGATATTACTTATGGTTAGTAATACCATTCTCGCGGTGTGTTCTTTCTCTTTTTCTCCCTCTCTCCCTTTCCTTGTCTCTCACAAACAATCTCTATGTCTTACTCTCTTCTTCTCTCTTCCCTCTTTTTCCCTACATTTTCAGGATACAAATCCACCGAGCATCACCCGTCGCTTACTTCGACTTGGACGAGGAGGGAGGGGCTGGAAGCGTCATTCTGACCGCATCCATTGCAAAATTGGCATCGACCAATGGGCATGACGTGGACAGCCGAGGAGGAGAGAGAGAGAGAGAGAGAGAAAGCAAGAGAGAGAGAGAGAGAGAGAGAGAGAGAGAGAAGGGGAGGAAGGAAGGAGGAATAGAGTCGGGCCTTCCTAAAGACAGAAGCTCTGCCTGGCAAACTCGTGCCGCGCGGCACATGCACGCCCACAGGCTCGTAACGATCGATGAGAGAATTAGAGAGATGAGAGAGTGCCAAGGAGAGAGAAAACAAGAGAGAGAGAGAGAACGAGAGAGAGAGAGAGAGAGAGGGAGAGAAGGAGAGGAAGGAAAATAGAAGCAGAACGGACGAGACGAGAGATTCGAGTAGAATAAAATAAATGTGAAGAGGGAGAGATGTTCTGTGAAGGAGAGAGTGGGAGGAGAGTGCCTGCCTGCCTGGGGCAATTCTCGTGCCCTGCCAAGGCCGCCTTCCGGTCTCCGCAAGGATTCAATAGAGGAGAACCCGCTGTTGTCTGTGCTAATGAGTGAAGCTATGGAAGCATTTATGATTACGGAGACTGAGACAGAGAGTGGAAGAGAGAGAGAGAGAGAGAGATAGAGAGAGAGAGAGGGAAGGAGAGAGAGAGAGTGCGAAAGAGAGAGTAGGAGAGGGAGAGAGAGAGAGAGTGGGAAGGAGAGAGAGAGTGCGAAAGAGAGAGTAGGAGAGGGAGAGAGAAAGAAAGAAAAAGGTATATTGAAAATGAGAGGAAAACATAGGCTTAGAGATAAGAGAACTGTCAAAGGAATGAAAGAATACTTTCATCGCTGACATTCAGAATTTTTTTTATTATTTTATTTATTTCAACACCTGTTGGTTCAATCGGATAGAAGTGTGATTGACGAAGGAATTGGAGAGGGAGAAGGGGGAGCAGTGGAGGTGGAGGGCAGAATTCTCCGTGCCGTAGTTATCGGAGAATCGCGACCATTCGTTATCGTCATAAACATATTTGAAGTCTTACAAGGGAAAGCCGTGACTTGTGAAGGTTTGCAGCGAATTCTCATTTTCTATACAACGAATGACCTAAAATAAGATGTGTGCCTTAACTTTCTTATTGTACATCCGTTTGCCAAAACACAAATGGAATGGAGAGGTTGATCAGATGGAGGGAACTCAGTGATACACGAAGAGTCAAAATCTGAGAGAGAGAAGTGGAGATACACAAATAATTATTTTAAACCGACTAACACAAGCTAAAGATCTTATTCTAACTCTTTCCCACTCTCTAATTTCTCTCTCCCTCTCTCTCGCATTTTCTCTCTCTCTCATTCTCCCTTTCTCTCGCTTTCTTTCTTTCTCTCTCTCTCCCTCTATTTTCTATCACTCTCTCTCTATTTTCTCTCTCGCTTGATATTTGTTCTCCTTCTAATTCCTTTGTATAACGCGATTCCAAAACAAATAAAAAACATGTCGGCAGTTATAAGAAAACTGAAACTGAAGTCCAGTGACTATGAACCAGCATCAATTGAAGCTGCATACATGTTTTATATATACATATATTTATTTCATTCAGATTCACTTTAAAACAAGTAACATTCCTCTAGTTAGCGCAGAAATTGAGTTAGATTTGTCCCAAAAGCTAAGGCAAATAAAACTGAATAAATTTTCGCCGAAACAGTAGTTATGCTTTATTTACCCTTGGTGTAGCGTGGTGGTGAAGATTTAGCGAGATGAAATAATATGAATAGGATTTGACGGAAGATAAAACAACGGATGACTTAAATTTGGCAATGGAATTGAATAACCTGGCGGCACGGATAAAGAAGGAAGCGAATTTTCAATCCACATGTTGGGTATGATAATTTAAATGATAGGCTGCGAGTTCTATAATTACGAAAATGGAAGTGATGGGGGGGAGGGGTGGTAAATTAAGGCATAATTTTCTAAAAAATATGAGGCGGCGGGCCAAAGTGAAATCAAAATTTTCTCGGTGTGCTTTAAGAGGGAGAGAAAAGATGCGGTTCGTTTCCTCACTATGAGGGACATTCAATGCAGTATAACCTAAGTAACGGAGGAAAATTATACGCGTGAATTAATTCTGTACTTTCTCTAAAACGCAGATATCGTTTAACAAGGAAGTTATCTCTATATTAATGTGTTCGTGTTTTCCTTCTTCGGCACGGCCCTAGAGACGAGCTGATTTCCTTTCATTTGCAACAAAAGTGTTTTTTTAAAGAATCTTTTAGACTTTCGCCTTCCCACCACTTTCTGAGTTCTTCTTCTTGGTTTCACTTTCATTCCCTTCTTTTGCTTCTCTCTTCTCTTTTCTTCAAATTCAGAGTCCTTCTTATTTCCCTCCAATTCTTCAATTCTGAATTGCTCAGCTTTCACAATATCTCTTATGAAATGATCACTCTTTTCCACTCTTTTTCGATATCTTTTAATATGTTTCTCTGATGATATACATTCTCAGCTTCTGCTTTTATATGCATCTCAATTTCACACTGCTCTCTCTCTCTCTCTGCATTTCTCCGCTCTCTCTTCCTTCCTTTCTTTCTTTCTCTCTCTTCCTTTCTTTCTCTGCGATTGACCCCTCTCTTCATCTTCAACCTATACGCTGCTTGGTGTTAAAGTGTGCTTGTGTGGCAATGAAACGAGGTGGTGAATGTATTGGTTGTGAAGGGGCAGACCATTCTTCCCTTTCTCCTCCCCTCTCTCCCCTCTTCATTCACTAACTCTTCTACTTATTCAGTCTTCTTCTTCTTCCCGTTCTGTTCTCTCTGACAAGAATTCATTGCAGGCAGTATTCGATGTCTCCTGGCCTTGGGCTTTCCTACGCATTCTCAGTATCTCTGCTTCTCTTCATCTCTCTTCTCATCTCACTTATCTCTGCTCAAGGTTCGCTTTAAGGATATATGCATGCCTGTATATATCCGCACGGATATCTCTTATCGATTGGTGCGATCGAGTTTATATCCTCTCGTTAGGCTAAAACATTTATCTTTTCTTGTTCTCCATTATAATGACTTTCTTTTCCATTATGAATATGTCTACATACATAAACAGTAATTTTTTAATGTGCTTGAAATGCAACGATTTTGAGTAAGCGAGGGGTAGAAAAATAAGGCAGAAACGACGTCCGCCTCAGAAAGATTTGATAATTACTGAAAAAAAGAAGATGACCAGGTGAGCTTGCTAAACTAGTTTCTTGAGCCCTGCCTGCCAAAAGGGTAATCTTCATTTCTACTTCCGGTAAAATGAAGATTACCGGAAGTAGAAATGAAGATTACCCTTTTGGCAGGCAGGGCTCAAGAAACTAGTTTAGCAAGCTCACCTGGTCATCTTCTTTTTTTTCAGTAATTATCAAATCTTTCTAGCAGACAAAGGTTCCTTTTCAGCATAACTGCGAGAGAACCAGTAAAGAGTGTAATGCCTGATGTGATAGAGGAATCGAGGAGAGATGACACAGATATTATGAAATTGAATGATATGGTACTTGGAGAGAGAGAGACTACCAGAGAGAGATTGGGAAATATAGTGAAGAAGAGCGGGGAAGAGAGAGAGAGAGAGAGAGAGATTCGGTAGGTGCTAGTTCGTTCCACTAGACGAACTAGAACTGTCAGTAATGTATTGGAACATCGATGGGAGATAGTAAAACGGTGGAAATCAAAGTAAGAACAGTACGGATAATTAAGACCGCCTATCCGTAAGACTCGATCTGCGCATACCCAGTAAAAAATTTTTTATTATTGGAATCTTGAGTATTTGTACTTTTCGGCTTTCTCTTTAAATCTATGCAATCGCAGATGCGTAAAAACATCTTCTTTCAAAATAGCGGCGATCAAAAAATTTTTATTGACGTGTCTTTTTTAAAGATATATTTTAGATCAGTCGATTGCCTTTTGAACGCTTTTTTAGTGGTTGAGAAAGCAAACACCCTGGACTACCATGAAAGTGTTCAAAGTTCCATGGCCGGTCTAGGGAATACTTTTGTAAACCTTTGTGGGCAAGACAAAATTAAATTTTTGTTTGCCTTAGTAAATAAAAACCCAATTTTTGTTTTCATTCGTGTAGTGAATTGTCAGGCAAAAAGGCAAGAATTTATAATGAGTTCTTGGCTCCTTTAAAAATATTGGTTTGATCGTTTGATCAGGGTGTGGAAATTTAAATATTGGTTGCCGCTTTCTCACAAAAATGATGGTTTTATCCCCGATTTTACAGCTATACAGAACACGGATACTCAAATTTTCTTCAATTAAAACAATCTTAAAGCCATGTATATTGGCCTCGTTCGTGCAGATCTGCTTTCTTAATAGAACCTTATGATTGTGAATTGAGATGACTGATGATCTTATCAGATTACACAAAAAGTAGTAGAATGGGAATTGAGGATGCACGGACGCGGACAGCAACTGCCGTGATTGGGTCGGCTCGAACCCCGCGAGTTGTCATTCCACGGAATACATTCGACTCTCTTGCAGAAGAACTTGCAACGCTTGCTTCGGCGGCATCAAGAACGATCCTCGTCCGTTCCTTCCTTCCATTCAGCTATTCTTTTATTTCTCAGTTTCTTTCTCGCTCTCACTTTTCCTCTCGCTTCTCGATTAATCTTCCTACAAGCGGAAGTGGATATGATTTATACTACTCTAAAGAGAAGTCAACGCGCCTCTTAATACATTATGCATTTTACTCTCCCTATTTAATATGGCTATGAGCCTCCAGAGATAAATCTTTTGTCGTCCTTTTCATCTCAATGGCGCTTTGGAATATCTTTCGTATGTATGTATGTAAGTACATATGTATTTAAATGATTTTTTCCATGGCATTTGTAATCTAGTTTACCTTTCGGATTATAATTGGTCAGCCACATACCATGTGAATAGCTAGAAGCTATTCACATGGCACGTGGTTGACCAATTCTTACATTAGAAAGACTGCTCAATGTGACTGTCTCTTCTCACCTATTATGTACTGCTCTCTTCTCTCTTTCTCTTTTGCTTTGATATCTTTATGATCTCTCCCTTTCTCTCATCCCTCTCTCTCACATCTTTCCTTGTTCTGTCCTCTTTCTCTCTCTTTCTTTCTCTCCGCTTAGGATTCAACATCTCCCATCTACCCTCCTCTCTCCCTTTCTCTCTCTCCCTTTATCTCTCTCCCCTTCTCTCTACCCCTCCTCTCTCTCTCACTTTCTCTCTCTCCCTTTCTCTTTCTCCCTTTCTCACTCCCTCTCTCCCTTTCTCTCTTTCTCTCTCTCCGCTTAGGATTCGACATCTCCCGTCTGCCCTCCTCTCTGCAACCCCTTTCGTGGTTGATTGGAACATGGCGAAGTGAGCACGGCGGGAAGGCGGTCTTCCCTACAATTCCAAAGTTCACTTACGGAGAGGAGATCACAATCAGCATTCCCTCCGGCGGCCTCCAGGCAACCAAAGCACTCAACTACACGCAAGTTTCCTTATTATTATAAAAAAATTTATATACATATAAATTGTATTATATAATTTTTGAGATGTTCCTTTGAGTGCATTTGCGTGGAGCATCAACGATAAAGACGAGTTGCACTCTGAGAATGGCTACCTCGCAGTCAAACCGAACACTCGAGAAGCCGCCCTCACCTCCGTCATGAACAATGGTTTTTTTTCGCACTGTTACTATTTCTCTGACCTTCACTTCACTCTATCTTTCGCATTGTCTTTTAATCTCTCTCTCTATTTCTCTCTCTCTCTCTTTCTCTCTCTCTCTTTCTCACCCCCTCTCACTCGTCGATAACTAGTTCTAATACTCTCTTTATCATGCTTGCCCCCTTACGAATGCCTTTGCTCAACCCTTGTAGTTCGCGTCGAGAGGGGAGAAATAGATGGAGGCCTCATATTGGCCGTGCTGAAAGCGTCCTGAGTCAAAAACTTGTAAATTTATGACTGCAGGATTTGTTACGATCGAGGAGGGAGAAGTTCGTCCTGGACTGATAAAGTTTGGCCTGAAGGATATTGGACGCATCAGCTTCAGCAGAGATCTTCCCGTCCACGACGTAAACAACTCTTTCCTTTATTTGACAGTCTTCATTATTTGTGTGAAGTGAAAAAATGGATTGCTCTCAGCTGATTCGTGAATGGACGCTTCTTGATGGAAGAACTCTCCAAGCCCGTCTCACCATGGAAACTCTCACCCATGGACTGCAAGAACACACTTTCATTCGCTATGAAAAAATTGCTCCTTAATCGCCTCTTACTACTTCTGAAATCATTCGCTGGTTACCTCTAAATCTTTTTTAATACATTCTGATATCCGAAAATCAAAACCACATACATAGCTCCTGCTTAGATAACACTATAGATTAGTTCAATTACTATCTTTATAAACTTTAAGTTTTGTTGAAATCTCTTGACATTAGCACCTCGTTTTCATTCGTTTTCCCTTTCTGATCTCACCTTTATGCTCAGTTATGCTGTAAATGTAGAAAATGAGTCTAATTCCTCTTTTTGTCCGTAGTGATTCTTGCCGACTTCCTTGCGAGTATTGAGAAGAACAGAAATTGAGTGAAATAAAAGAGGTTGATGAGAATGAGGAAGAAGAAGTAGAAAGAGCAGAAGATGAAGACAAGGATATCGATGAGGAAGTACTGCAAGATGTGGAGAGAATCCGCGCCGCTCCTGGCATGAGGAATCTTAACACATTTAAATCATTATTTCATTTTCAAATATTTAGAGTACAAAAACATTAACCTGATGATGTCTCTCAATGAATTCAACCCAAAAGGCCGCATGAGTTAGCTCAGAGAACGGGACATCGCGCACCATATCTTGGAAGACTTCCATCTCTTCCTTCAATCTACAATTCAAATCAAGGGACAGAGATTCCATGTCTTCCGTTCATTTAGAATTCATAACAAAATCAGAAAATGGGAAACACGGAGTAAATATAAAAATAAAGTTCATGAAAACACTTTTGCTTTTGAATCTCATCGATTGCATGAGTGAGAGAGCGTTGGGAGAGAGAGGTCTTGTGCAGAACAATGGCAGCGCCTCTAGCGGAGAGCCGGAGGAGATTATCATGCGAGGGTTGGAGGAGAGGAATACCCACCACGGGCACCCCGTGGTACACGCTCTCCATCACAGACGACAGTCCACCCACACTGATATGAGCCACGCAGCGAGGGTCTCCTGCAGGCATCCATTCAGAAGAAAGACCCTTGGCGAAGGTCTCCTCCAGACACCCCATTCAGAAGAAAGACCATTGCGCTCACTAACCTAAGAGATCCTGCAAGGGTAGGAAGGGCAGAGCGATTACATTAGAGGGCATTTCTTCACTCCCTTCCAATTGGATGAGGAATCGAAGTTTCGAACGAGATACAAAAGAACAGAAGAAAATATTCTGAAAGAAGGAATAAATGAGAAGGCAAAAGGAAAAAGAAGAGCAGGACAGCTTGCCTTGAATCACTCTGGAGAATGTGATAGCCAGGAAGAGAAACCGAAAGAAGCAACTATGAATTTAGTCGAGCCGTTCAAGAAGGTATTGATCTTCTAGAGTCATTGAATACAGTAGGAAGGCAAAGAAAGAATGAAATGAGAGAGAACCGGAGGCAGAGAGGAAGCATTTCTACAGTGAATGCAGCCAACGAAGACAACACGAGGCATGAAGGGGCGGGCGAAGTCAAAGATAAGTGGAGTGTTCACGAAGTTAAGAGAGGCATTACGCTCCATTTCGAATGGAGATGGCGAGGAGGGAAAGTACTTCTGATAAGGAAGAAAGTTACATAGGAGGAGAAGGGGGGGGGTAACCTGGAAAAGAGCAGTCATACGGCGGTGGACTACGTGTTGGTGGATGTAGAGAGCACGCAGATACAAGAAGATGTTGTAGACTCTCTCCACACTATTCATATCGTCTGTTAACCTGAGAGAGCTCTTTTCAAACAGTCTCAATCTTTCTCCTTATGACCTACGCATGAATTAACATAGATATGTATGGCATTTAATAAATGTGACCAACTTTGACCCCTGGACCGGGACGTAAGATGGAGGAGATGGACTCTGATGGGCCCAGGCTGACTCGGTCCGGAGGGCAGACAGTAAATGAATGGGGCTCTATGCAGTGAAGTCAGCAGCATGCCACAGGGGTTGAACTGGTCGTCCACTATTATCGTGTCAAATCTACAAAACTACTGATTGGAACAGAAAATGCAGGCACCTATAAAATAATGCTTCAAACATATGTATAATAAATACTGACTGCTCATTGACCAATTCTTGGAATTTGATCATGTATTGCTGAAGAAGTTGATCGCAAGAGGAGATGGAGGAGAGCCAAGCAGAAGTGGAGAGAGAGGCTCCCTCGTCCTTCGCATGCCAAACTCTCTCCGGAGAAGGCAGAAGAGCGAGCATTTCCCCATCAGTCTTCCACCATTCCCTCTTCACTTCCGCGGGCAACAAAACATGGCTCTGCAATTCTTTTGGCTAGTTAAAAAAATTAAGTTAAAAACAGAGACAATACTAAATAGTCTAAAAAATATAAAGAAGGAAGGCACTGTTCACCCACCCTGTTAGAGCCGAAGTCAATCCATCGAAGAGAGTGACCACGAGAAGCCAATTCTGTGGCGAGAGTAGAGAGAGGCAGAGAGTGAGAGGGGAAGAGAGGGGAGGGCAGAAACAGAACTCGAGCAGCTTCTGTGGCAAGTGAGAGCAGAAGTACGACAAGGTACTCGGCCCAGCGCATCTAAACAGGGACTGACCCAGCTAGGAATGGTTAGCCCCATTCTCTATCTGATAAGGGGCGAGATCATGCCATTGATTGCAAAGAACCAATGAACTTGCTGCAGAATATTAACGAGAGTGAAGGAGATATTACTTCATCTTAATTTCTTTCGGTATTATTCCCTGAGTTCCAATTCACCACCCTCCCCTCTGTCTCTCATTCACTCCCTCTCTCTCTCATTCTGTATCTCCCCCTCTCCCATTCACTCCCTCTCTCTCTCATTCTGTATCTCCCCCTCTCCCATTCACTCCCTCTCTCTCTCATTCTGTATCTCCCCCTCTCCCATTCACTCCCTCTCTTCTTCTGTCTCTCAGAACGTCTATATCCCTCTCGTTTTATTCCGGTCTCTTGCAGTCTGAAATTTCAAAGTCTATTCATTCGTTCGGTTTTCCTTCTGAAAAGTGGTTTATATAGTGCAGAAGGTCGACCTTGGCTATCCAATTCTGCTTCCCTCTGCTCTCGCTCTTATGCATTGTATCTGCCTCTCCATCCACACTAGTTACTCTGTTCTCAGAAACTTCATCCATCCTCTCTCTCTCTCTCTCTCTCTCTCTCTCTCTCTCTCTTTTTCTCTCTCTCTCTCTCTTTCTCACACACACACTCTCCTTTCAATTGTATTATGTTTCTATGACTTCTTTCTGGTGACCCCCTCATCCCGAAAAAGTCAACCTCAATCTTATGATGATGTCTCCTTGATGAATCATGCAACGGTATGAAAATTTCAGCATTTCATTGAACGATCCTCCGAATCGGTTGTACATTTCTGATCAGGAAGCCATCCAAAAAGAGAAATGATGAAAGAACCTGACCAGAAACAATGAGTGAGCCTCAATATACAGCAATCTTTCACTGCAGCTATAAAGCTCTAAAATAAAATAAGTATTTGCGCTAAGCCAATGAATTTGTTGCGCAAAGTCGGTTTTGGTAGCGTTAGGTTTCAACTGGGCATGCATCCGGAACTTGAAACCCGGTGTATATACATACGTATGAAGTAGCCATGACGCGCTTAGTATAATAAATAGAAGAAGCCAGAGTGAGAAGTCGCCCTTTAGATTATCGCTATCCTAATACGCGGCCGCGTTTCATGGTTTAGCGGAGGCATTCTTATCGGCAGTTAATTATTTGCACGGCGCACGTCCTTAAAAAGTGATTAAATGCACGGCGCACGACCCATTTGTGATTCTTTGCACGGCGCACGTCCTTTTTTTACTTTTTTGCACGGCGCACGTCATTGGGCCAGATTTTTTGCACGGCGCACGTCAAATTTTTTTTCTTCACTGGGGTTTTAATCGTGTTCAGTATGTTTGTAGTAGTTTTTTCTCGCTATTTTAGTCTCTTTCTCTATTTCCTGTCTTCCTGTACTCCCTCTTCTCACTCTCTTTCATTCAGACAACACCGATTCATTCTTTCAGAGGGAATAAAAAGGAACAACCAAATATGAGGTGAGAAAGGCAGTGTGTAGGCAGAGATGTAATGACACAGAGAACGAGAGTTAACCTCGTCAATCACATAATCTGAGCAACTATGAGATGTTTGAGAATTCAGACAAGGGGATGCGAGAAGCGAGGCAGGGAATAAAAGCCTCTGTCGAAGGGTCGCCAAAACGGGGAAAAGGGAAAGGAATGGCTCCTCGAGGAGTGGACTATCCTAGTGGGCAATGGTACTCGTAGGGGATAGCACAGAAGAACACCAGATAGATGAGGTGATAGTTGAAGGATGGAGAAGAGCCCTCTTCCGAGATGGCAAAGAGTTGTGCTAAGAGGCTTGAGGGGTAAGGCGAGAGTGCAGCAGAGAGTACAGGGGAGGCGAAGAGAGAAAACGAGTACTTCCTAACACTCTCTTCCTCACTACTCCTTCGCCTACTACCTACGACGGGATCTAAGTGATCTTTCTCTAACAAGTCCAAAGAAGTGGAGTGCGAGTTGTCCCCCCGTACAATCAGCTATATTTTCTTGCAATACCTTATCTTCTCAAGGATCACACACATCCTTCCTCCTTTCTCTTCAGATGTGAATGCTTTTCATCGTGTCTCCCTCTCAGTAGCTCACCCTCCTCTCTTTATCTCTCTATGTCCTTCGTTTCTTTTTTACATCGCCAAAAGGTGTTGTCTGTATGAAACAGAGTATTGAGTGAGAAGAGGGAGTACAGTTAGACGTGAAATTGAGAAAGAGACTAAAATAGCGAGAAAAAACTACTACAAACATACTGAACACGATTAAAACCCCAGTGAAGAAAAAAAATTTGACGTGCGCCGTGCAAAAAATCTGGCCCAATGACGTGCGCCGTGCAAAAAAGTAAAAAAAGGACGTGCGCCGTGCAAATAATCACAAATGGGTCGTGCGCCGTGCATTTAATCACTTTTTAAGGACGTGCGCCGTGCGCCGTGCAAATAATTAATTGCCATTCTTATCAGAACGGTCAGATTTATCTAGAGACCGCAGATACCCAAGATGACCCAAAATAAAGTTGGGCCTCGAACTGCAAACACCGGAATTAAGCACCCTACGGACATATTTATTGCGGCATAAAATTTATTTTTAAAAATCCGTCATGCCTTATTTATTTTGATATTGTGTATGGTGAATGCGATTTTTTTAATGAATAAATGTTGCCTAGACTGAAAATGTTGATCGGGGGCAATAATTAACCTGGGAATGCGTTATTGATGTAATAACTTACTTCTTGAACGCTGGATTTTCTAAAAGTATTCTTGCAACTTTTCGCCGAGTTTAAACTGAAATTGCGCTGTTGAATTATTTCGAGGCGATCATAAAGTACTAGCTAACATCAATTTTATGTGGTTTTTACTCGGCGCTTTTGTACCAGCTAAAGTAAAAATACAACGATTTTAGCGGGTGTGTTAACCTCAATATAAGTCAAAATTTTTTTATTTAAAATTTATATGATGTGTGTGATTATCGTTGCCAATCATTCCAATCCTTGAATACTTTAAAGTAAAGAGAATCAGGAATGCAAAGTAGGGGCCACTAGGCAGAACCTGACCGCCCGGACTTCATATGACAGAGTTGACCACATGACTCTGCTTACTGTAGCCAGCCCATATTGCTAGCGAATTATCAATCTTGAAACTCATTTTTTTACGTTAAATAGCAATACTGTGCAATTATTTTTATATTTATCAATTTCTCGCACTTCAATACCCCCTAAAAAAGGATTCAACTGGATTTTAAATCAGTTTTGAAAAATCATCTGCGGTCTCTTGATTTATCGTGTATGTATGCAGTTATGTATGTGCCTGCCTTTCTCATAGTGCTGTTCTCTACTCTCACTTCAATCTTGTTTTCTGTTCCTATATTATAACTTCATTAGATTGTAGGTATCGATCTGTTCAGTTGAACGATCTCGCTCCATGCCATCCCCATCCACCGTCACTTTGCTGGCAGAGCCTTCCACGCATCATAAAGGTCTTTAACATTTTATTTATTATTCAGAGCATTTTTATTTGTTTTGTTTTTGTTTTTTTTTTTTTTTTTTTTTACTTTTTTAACTCAGAGTAATGAATGCTTATTGTTTTATTTATAGAAATAATCGGCAACTGTCTCATTTGCGGCGAGCCGTCTACAGGTTAATGATTAATAGTTTGTAACAATTGGATAGGAAGGCAATCCCATTTGTATTAAACTATTAATAATAAAAAGATTGACCATCGTTTTGGCGTTTTGAAGGAAAGCACTACGGCGTTGTGGCGTGCCTGGGCTGCAAAACATTTTTCCGTAGGTTAGACATCTAGTTGTTAGTGTGATCGGTTGAGTGAAAGTTATCTTGTGATAGGGAAGGAGAGAGAAGCAGGCAGCCTTCAGGGCAGTTGTCCAGAAGCAGGACACAATCTGCCGGAGAAGCGAGCCTTGTCCTTCCACCATCCAGGCCACTCGAGGACTCAAACTGTGCAGAGCCTGCAGATACAAGCGATGTCTGGAGATGGGAATGACCAGAGAAGGTTACTCTCCTTAATTATGTGCTCTCTCTCACCCTCATTCTTTCTCTCTCTCTCACTTTCACTCTCCTACGCTCTATCGCTTTATTTAATAGTTTATCACGGTTCCTTGCAGCTCTGCAGCCCCGTCGCGATTTGATAGGAAGAAGGCGCCTTCAATGGGCCCTTTCTCCACTTCAGCCGTCTCCACCGGTTCGGAAGTCATTTTTTCTTGAAGTTTTTTTTAAATATCAATCCAGCATTTTCATCTTTGTCTTTTGAATACAGTTTCTTAGGGAAACGAGAACTGGAACTTGTACTTGCTCTATTGACCAATTGCAGAGTGGCGGCCGCAGCAATCTGCTGGAGCTGATCAATCGGCTGACCGATTCGGACGAGTACATAAGAAGAAGGAAGTTCAGTCTAATCCGCTCGAAGAAAGAAGCAGAACAACTCTACGAACAAATCGCGTCCCTTGGGGACAAACTTGGGAGGAAGACAGCATTCAAGGTAAGAATGGTTAAGAAAGAAGTTGGAGATGGATGAAGTTCCAGGCCAGAGTATCGGAGAAGTCGCTGTCAATAATCTTAGGAGGGGACATCTCGAACTGCACTCATATTGAGTTGCTTCACATGATGGAGTGGGCCGTTGGTCTGCCAGCCTTCCAAGCTCTGCCTCCCCAAGATAGGATTCTCCTTCTCCAGGTTGGTCTCTCCCTTCTCTCTCAGCCATCTCAACCATCTCTAGAAGTTTGCTGTGTACAATCTCATCCTGGAACACGGTTACTACACTGCGGGGCAGTCAGTCGATGATGTTTGGCTCATCACTAATGGCACTTGCATGCCTAGGAATGTCGACATGCTGCCTGAGGAGAGCAAGGTTTCTCTCTCTCTCTCTCTCTCTCTCTCTCTCTTTCTTGCTCTCTTTCTCTCACTAACTCTCTCTGTCTTCCTCTCTCCCCCTTTCTCTTAGTCTCTGTGAAGCGGTGATTGGCAGGTATCAGAAGACCGTAAATGGCGTCAAGAGAAGCTGTACAAGCAGATGACGGAATGCTGTATCGACGAGGTGGCGACTCCCTTCAGGAGACTCGGCCTCTCCCCCCACGAGATCGTAGTTCTGAAGATCATAATGCTGTTCCGTTGCGGAAGTTCAAGTGGCCATCGCTTAGGTCAGAAGATGCAGGAGACAGCTGTTCATTGATTCTGAGTTGCATGGAAGCCAGTGTCATTTGCATTGTGAGATGAAAAGTGAATACTTTCGGATGGTTCTTCAGGCATGGATGGTTGCGATATCAGCGATGACTCGCGCAAGATTGTCATTGACTTTCGGAGTCAAGTCATTTCCGCTCTCTTCGCTCATTATGACCACATTCAATACGAGAACTACGCTGGTCAGGCTCTCTTCCTTTTTATTACAAATAAATTATATGGAAAACTGTTTATCTCCTGAAGTACACTTGTTTAAATTTTCTCTAGGGCTTAACAGCTCAATTATTGAATGTCAGTAATTATGATACTAATTACAGAGAGGTTTGGCAATGTTCTCCTGACCTTATCCGGGATAGCCACGGCTGCTGCTGCAATGCAAGAATCTTACCAGGTTTCACTCTTTATTATTTCCTTATTAAAAATTATAATGAAGACAGTATTTTACTGTTTTCTTGAACGCTTCATATTTCATCATACAGGGATTTATTGACTGCATGTTTTGATATACCTTGAAGCAATTGGAAGAATAAATTAACTTGAGATTTTTTAAGGTGATGCGCCTGTTTAAATTCGTCCGTTTCGACTTCATGAGCGAGCAACTTCTCTTCAATGTCTCTCCTCTCTCTCACCGCTCTCCCTTTCTCTGAGAACAGATCACTCTTTCACTTTCTTTGAGTAGAGATCTCTCTCACTTTCTCTGAATAAAGATCATTTGCATTCTCTCGCTTCAAACACATTCATCCATAACAAGATCGAGGCCCTTTTTGTCTGCCTAAGAGAGGCTTCTATAGTCGTTCATGCTCATGTAACTCTATTCTGATTCGTGTTTCTCGCCATCCCGGATTTTCCGCCTTTCACCTTCTCGTTCTATTCATTCGCGTCATTTCTCTGTTTTCTCTCTAATCTCTCTCTCTCTCAACTCGCTCTATCCCTTCTCTCTCAACTCGCTCTCTATCTCTTCTCTCTCAACTCGTTCTCCATCCTCTCTCTCTCTCTCTCTCTCTCTCTCTCTCTTTCTCTCTTCCTTTCTCTCTCTCTCCCTCTCCCTCTCTCTCTCTCTCTCTTTCTTTCTTTCTTTCTCTCTCTCTCTTTTTCTCTCTCTCTCTCTTTCTTCTTTATCTCTAAATGTGTCTCTTTTTTCTTAGCTCTAGAAATGACGTGACCCACATGATCTCATTTGATTATCGTGTCGACGGAGAGTGAAATCTCTTGATTCGCTTTCATTCTTCGCTTCCTGAATTCGCAGGCATGGCAATGGGAGAGTGGCTGGCAGTGATAACGATATCTGGATGAGCCGATCAACCATGCAAACGGGTTCCTCTCTCTCTCTCTCTCCCTCTCTCTCTCTCTCTCTCTCTCTCTCTCTTTCTTTCTCTCTCTCTCTCTTTTTCTCTCTCTCTCTCTCTCTTTCTTCTTTATCTCTAAATGTGTCTCTTTTTTCTTAGCTCTAGAAATGACGTGACCCACATGATCTCATTTGATTATCGTGTCGACGGAGAGTGAAATCTCTTGATTCGCTTTCATTCTTCGCTTTCTGAATTCGCAGGCATGGCAATGGGTGAGTGGCTGGCAGTGATAACGATATCTGGATGAGCCGATCTACCATGCAAACGGGTTCCTCTCTCTCTCTCTCTCTCCCTCTCTCTCTCTCTCTCTCTCTCTCTCTCTTTCTCTATCTCTCTCTCTCTTTCTTTCTCTCTCTCTCTCTTTTTCTCTCTCTCTTTCTCTCTCTCTCTCTCTCTCTCTCTCTCTCTCTCTTTGAAGAGGGAGGATGCCTATGGCAGCCTCCCTCCTTTCTCCTCTTCCATTCCTTGGATACCATTTCGGAGAATCTCCCTCGCTTATCCTCGCTATCCTGACCCTCTTTCGTTTTCTTCATTACCTTTTCTTCTCTTTGTTTATATTCCTTTAACTCTCTATCTCCCTCTGTTTCTTTCGCTCCCCTCTCTTTCTTTAGCTCCCTCTCTCTCTCTCTTTCTTCCCTCACTCTCTCGTCATTCCCCTCTCTTTCTTTAGCTCCCTCTCTCTCTCTCTTTCTTCCCTCACTCTCTCGTCATATGTCCCTCCATCAGTCGTAGTCGCCCTTTAGCAGATCGGCCTGTAAACTTGTTCTTTCCCCTCAATGCGAAGAGGCGCTAGCTGCCCAACCACAAGGCGTCCAGCTAGACAAGCATAAGAAGTATGCCCCTTCCCTTTTCCCTGGAAGGGGAGGTCACTACTCCCTTCTTCTCTCTTTCTCTCCCTCTCTCTTAATATTGTCTCCGCTCTCTTTCCCTTTATTTCTCTCGCTCTCTCCTCCTTTTTAATTCAATCTTTATGTCTGTCCTCGTCCATTGCCTTTTTTCCGTCTTAACCTTTCTACAAGATTGACTTCTTATTCCCTGGCTTTCTCCTATTTTTCCTTCTTCCCTCACTTGTGCCTATCCTAATATTCTCTCTCTCTCTCTAATCAGCATTATCTTTATTTTGATATCTCCAATGGCCACGGAGTCCTTGAAGATTCCACTTTCTTTGCGCTTTGTCACTAAAGGGCTTTGGCCGCCAAATAATCAAGCAGTTTCTAAGCCAATCCTTTTTATCACACTCTTCAATATACTTTCCTTCCTCCATCTATCTCTTTAAATACATACATATTTCTCTGTTGCTCTCACTCTCTCTATCTCTTTTTCTTATTCGGTCTCTATCTCTCTCTCATTCTCTTTTTTTTCTGCCATTCAAGAGGTGCCCAATAGCAACTTTTTTCACTTAAAGAAGTCCGTCCACTCAAGCATTAAATTACTTCAACGTTCCATCTCATCTTCATGACTTACTCGCTGCCATTTCATTGCTTCTCATTCTTTTTTGTCCCTTTCCACGCCCTCTCTCTCAATATCTCTCTCTCTCTCTCTCTCTCTCTCTCTCTCTCTTCTTTCCTATCATTACCTGTCTCTCTCTCTCGCTCTCTCTCTCTCTCTCTTTCTCTCTCTCTTTCTTTCTGCTCTTTCTCATTTTTCCCTCTCTGATGCTCATGCTATCTATCTCGCGTCATGTCAAGCTCTTCGGTGACATTGTTTAACTCTTACCGGCCAATTCCGTTATCATCACTTACCTTTAGCTGCGGTGAACGCTTCATTAATGTTTTTTTTTGCCGCTCAGAGTGTTCCTTCACTCATCACGGCTTATGCAGGCGATACTTTTAGTGCTATTTACATTCACCCTCTCTTAGCTATTCCTAATGAATATTGTCTTCTCTCTCTCTCTCTCTCTCTCTCTCTCCTTCTCGCTCTCTCTCTCTTTCTCTGTCTCTCTTTCTTTCTCTACTTCTTCTCTTTCTCACTTATTAATTTAAATGAGGATACTTGAATTTATTATTCCTCCCTCTGATTCTGTCTCTAATAATCTCTGAGAGAGTGCACTCTTCCCGCAATCTTCGATTTCTCTGTAATAGAACGTAACATTCTGAGAGAATTCATCAATCACACATGGAAGAGCTTAAATGAAAAGTGAAAGGGGGATGGTGAGACGAATTTCAAATTGATGTACAGCAGTGTATTCGTCGTGAACCGTCTCAAGGTTCCCTTCTCTTAGCCAGAATGCGGTGGCTCTGGCCGCTGTTGTGCCTGCTCTCCTTGGCTTCCTCGGATGACTTCTCGGATGGTTTCTCTGGCATCTCGGAGGACGAGAGTCCCACGGCTTCTTTCGTAGCTGACTCTGTCGTGGAGACCTCATCCTCTTCCTCGCAGCAAGAACTCCCTCTTCCTCTCTCCTCCAATGACCAGGAACTCTCTATGTGAGACCCATCTTCTTCCCTGGATTCTTCAAAGTACCTAACTCTGTTTTAGTATGCTCGCCCTTGCTCCTCGTGCCATTGGGGAGGCTGCCATGGACGACGGGAAGTTCTCCGTTTGTCAGTCATATCCTCTGCTTATTCCTCCCTACAAAATCTTAAACATATCTACAACTATTTAATTTAGGTTATTTCTTTAAATAAAGATAATTGAAATGCGAATTCCTGTACACAATGGCGCTTATTACACGCAATTATCGAGACTAATTTGCATAAATGCCCCTTCTCCGTCTTCCTCTCCCTCCCACTCCTCCTCTTCTTCCTCCTCTTCCTCTCCCTCCCACTCCTCCTCTTCTTCCTCCTCTTCCTCTCCCTCCCACTCCTCCTCTTCTTCCTCCTCTTCCTCTCCCTCCCACTCCTCCTCTTCTTCCTCCTCTTCCTCTCCCTCCCACTCCTCCTCTTCTTCCTCCTCTTCCTCTCCCTCCCACTCCTCCTCTTCTTCCTCCTCTTCCTCTCCCTCCCACTCCTCCTCTTCTTCCTCCTCTTCCTCTCCCTCCCACTCCTCCTCTTCTTCCTCCTCTTCCTCTCCCTCCCACTCCTCCTCTTCTTCCTCCTCTTCCTCTCCCTCCCACTCCTCCTCTTCTTCCTCCTCTTCCTCTCCCTCCCACTCCTCCTCTTCTTCCTCCTCTTCCTCTCCCTCCCACTCCTCCTCTTCTTCCTCCTCTTCCTCTCCCTCCCACTCCTCCTCTTCTTCCTCCTCTTCCTCTCCCTCCCACTCCTCCTCTTCTTCCTCCTCTTCCTCTCCCTCCCACTCCTCCTCTTCTTCCTCCTCTTCCTCTCCCTCCCACTCCTCCTCTTCTTCCTCCTCTTCCTCTCCCTCCCACTCCTCCTCTCTTCCTCCTCTTCCTCTCCCTCCCACTCCTCCTCTTCTTCCTCCTCTTCCTCTCCCTCCCACTCCTCCTCTTCTTCCTCCTCTTCCTCTCCCTCCCACTCCTCCTCTTCTTCCTCCTCTTCCTCTCCCTCCCACTCCTCCTCTTCTTCCTCCTCTTCCTCTCCCTCCCACTCCTCCTCTTCTTCCTCCTCTTCCTCTCCCTCCCACTCCTCCTCTTCTTCCTCCTCTTCCTCTCCCTCCCACTCCTCCTCTTCTTCCTCCTCTTCCTCTCCCTCCCACTCCTCCTCTTCTTCCTCCTCTTCCTCTCCCTCCCACTCCTCCTCTTCTTCCTCCTCTTCCTCTCCCTCCCACTCCTCCTCTTCTTCCTCCTCTTCCTCTCCCTCCCACTCCTCCTCTTCTTCCTCCTCTTCCTCTCCCTCCCACTCCTCCTCTTCTTCCTCCTCTTCCTCTCCCTCCCACTCCTCCTCTTCTTCCTCCTCTTCCTCTCCCTCCCACTCCTCCTCTTCTTCCTCCTCTTCCTCTCCCTCCCACTCCTCCTCTTCTTCCTCCTCTTCCTCTCCCTCCCACTCCTCCTCTTCTTCCTCCTCTTCCTCTCCCTCCCACTCCTCCTCTTCTTCCTCCTCTTCCTCTCCCTCCCACTCCTCCTCTTCTTCCTCCTCTTCCTCTCCCTCCCACTCCTCCTCTTCTTCCTCCTCTTCCTCTCCCTCCCACTCCTCCTCTTCTTCCTCCTCTTCCTCTCCCTCCCTCCTCCTCTTCTTCCTCCTCTTCCTCTCCCTCCCACTCCTCCTCTTCTTCCTCCTCTTCCTCTCCCTCCCACTCCTCCTCTTCTTCCTCCTCTTCCTCTCCCTCCCACTCCTCCTCTTCTTCCTCCTCTTCCTCTCCCTCCCACTCCTCCTCTTCTTCCTCCTCTTCCTCTCCCTCCCACTCCTCCTCTTCTTCCTCCTCTTCCTCTCCCTCCCACTCCTCCTCTTCTTCCTCCTCTTCCTCTCCCTCCCACTCCTCCTCTTCTTCCTCCTCTTCCTCTCCCTCCCACTCCTCCTCTTCTTCCTCCTCTTCCTCTCCCTCCCACTCCTCCTCTTCTTCCTCCTCTTCCTCTCCCTCCCACTCCTCCTCTTCTTCCTCCTCTTCCTCTCCCTCCCACTCCTCCTCTTCTTCCTCCTCTTCCTCTCCCTCCCACTCCTCCTCTTCTTCCTCCTCTTCCTCTCCCTCCCACTCCTCCTCTTCTTCCTCCTCTTCCTCTCCCTCCCACTCCTCCTCTTCTTCCTCCTCTTCCTCTCCCTCCCACTCCTCCTCTTCTTCCTCCTCTTCCTCTCCCTCCCACTCCTCCTCTTCTTCCTCCTCTTCCTCTCCCTCCCACTCCTCCTCTTCTTCCTCCTCTTCCTCTCCCTCCCACTCCTCCTCTTCTTCCTCCTCTTCCTCTCCCTCCCACTCCTCCTCTTCTTCCTCCTCTTCCTCTCCCTCCCACTCCTCCTCTTCTTCCTCCTCTTCCTCTCCCTCCCACTCCTCCTCTTCTTCCTCCTCTTCCTCTCCCTCCCACTCCTCCTCTTCTTCCTCCTCTTCCTCTCCCTCCCACTCCTCCTCTTCTTCCTCCTCTTCCTCTCCCTCCCACTTCCCTCCTCTTCCTCTCCCTCCCACTCCTCCTCTTCTTCCTCCTCTTCCTCTCCCTCCCACTCCTCCTCTTCTTCCTCCTCTTCCTCTCCCTCCCACTCCTCCTCTTCTTCCTCCTCTTCCTCTCCCTCCCACTCCTCCTCTTCTTCCTCCTCTTCCTCTCCCTCCCACTCCTCCTCTTCTTCCTCCTCTTCCTCTCCCTCCCACTCCTCCTCTTCTTCCTCCTCTTCCTCTCCCTCCCACTCCTCCTCTTCTTCCTCCTCTTCCTCTCCCTCCCACTCCTCCTCTTCTTCCTCCTCTTCCTCTCCCTCCCACTCCTCCTCTTCTTCCTCCTCTTCCTCTCCCTCCCACTCCTCCTCTTCTTCCTCCTCTTCCTCTCCCTCCCACTCCTCCTCTTCTTCCTCCTCTTCCTCTCCCTCCCACTCCTCCTCTTCTTCCTCCTCTTCCTCTCCCTCCCACTCCTCCTCTTCTTCCTCCTCTTCCTCTCCCTCCCACTCCTCCTCTTCTTCCTCCTCTTCCTCTCCCTCCCACTCCTCCTCTTCTTCCTCCTCTTCCTCTCCCTCCCACTCCTCCTCTTCTTCCTCCTCTTCCTCTCCCTCCCACTCCTCCTCTTCTTCCTCCTCTTCCTCTCCCTCCCACTCCTCCTCTTCTTCCTCCTCTTCCTCTCCCTCCCACTCCTCCTCTTCTTCCTCCTCTTCCTCTCCCTCCCACTCCTCCTCTTCTTCCTCCTCTTCCTCTCCCTCCCACTCCTCCTCTTCTTCCTCCTCTTCCTCTCCCTCCCACTCCTCCTCTTCTTCCTCCTCTTCCTCTCCCTCCCACTCCTCCTCTTCTTCCTCCTCTTCCTCTCCCTCCCACTCCTCCTCTTCTTCCTCCTCTTCCTCTCCCTCCCACTCCTCCTCTTCTTCCTCCTCTTCCTCTCCCTCCCACTCCTCCTCTTCTTCCTCCTCTTCCTCTCCCTCCCACTCCTCCTCTTCTTCCTCCTCTTCCTCTCCCTCCCACTCCTCCTCTTCTTCCTCCTCTTCCTCTCCCTCCCACTCCTCCTCTTCTTCCTCCTCTTCCTCTCCCTCCCACTCCTCCTCTTCTTCCTCCTCTTCCTCTCCCTCCCACTCCTCCTCTTCTTCCTCCTCTTCCTCTCCCTCCCACTCCTCCTCTTCTTCCTCCTCTTCCTCTCCCTCCCACTCCTCCTCTTCTTCCTCCTCTTCCTCTCCCTCCCACTCCTCCTCTTCTTCCTCCTCTTTTTCATCCTCGTCCTCTTTATCTTACTTTTCTTCGTTTCACTATCTTCAGATATCGGAACGATTGATGGAGTTCGCCGATTTGTCTTCAATGAAGTCGAGGGAGGATTCGGCAACATTCCGCGTAAGTATCCGGCGGTCTCGCTCTCTCTGTCTCTCTGTCTCTCTCTCTCTCTCTCGCTGTCCTTCTCTGCCTAATTATATAATAAATAAAGCTTCCCGGATTATTGCCTGTTAATTGGTTGCTTCATTATATCCTTCATAAACATATCTCTTATATCTTATGAATTATATTTCAGCAGATACCAACAATCCGCGTGATCCTTTCGGGGCCTACGACGACAACCTGGTAATCAATTCAGAAGACGGTAAGCCATCAAATCATTCCAGTGGCGTTCTTTTTCACCTGCTCTAACTCTTTCTCTCACTCTACCCGTCTCTCTCCTTCTCTTTCTCTCACTCTATCCGTCTCTCTCTCCATCTTTCTCTCCATCTCTCTCTCCATCTCTCTCTCTCCATCTCTCTCTCTCTCTCAAACTCTCACTTTCTCCGAAAATCTTTTTTGATTACAATTTGATTATACAGAGAAGACGATCTTCGTTCCTCGTCCATATCGTCCGGGAGCAAAGGAAAAAGAAACGACGACTCAGCAGTGAGACTTTTTTCTGCTCTGTCCCATTTCACTTTTTCATTTGATCTCTTGACCTTCCTCTGAATAGTAAATGGATTGAATGCAATCTGATTCTAGAACCACGACTCCTCGTGTCATCACTCGCCCTCCGCCTCCGCCGCGACGGCCGTCAGTTGCACAATTGACAGCTCTTTCTCTTTCTCTCCCTCTCTCTTCTCTCGATCTTTCGCTTTCTCTCCCTCTCTCTTCTCTCGATCATTCTCTTTCTGTCCCTCTCTCTTCTCTCGATCTTTCTCTTTCTCTCCCTCTCTCTCATTCTGGTATATTTCTCCTACTTCTTGCAGGTTGCCTCAGCCAGAGGCTCCTCAGATAATCGAACAACAAACAGTTTCACGCCCTCCCCCAGTGTAAGTAACTCGAGTCTTCAATGCTTACCTTAGGCAACAAAAAGCAACATACGTTATCGGGACGAATTAATTTTTGCATGTGCACAGGTTTGCTTGGATGGAAGAATGATGTGTTTCAGTCCCCTCGAGAGAGTCACCCGCCCTCCTCCCACTTCTCCCGTGCAGCCTCCCCCTCTCCCCCCTCCCCCACCTCCTCCTACACGTCCTCTTCCTCAGCCAGCTCCTCAGCCACAACCCCAACCCCCTCCTCAGCCTCAGCCGCAGCCATTAGCCCCGCCCACTCGCCCGAGGTATCAGTTCAATCCACAGTTTGTCTTTACTCTTTCTTCGTTTCATAACAAAGAATGAAAAGTATTTAAGTAGTGAGTTTGATGAATTGTCAGACCTCCGCCACGCCCTCCCGTGAGCAGACCAGAGAAGCCACCGAAGACTTCAGCTCCCCGACCCTTCTCTGCCCCGGATCCAACTGGACTTCGCTCTGGAGGTGGAACGGAAACTTTTTTTTTTTCTTTTGATAGAAATCTCGAAGAGCGTCATGGCTTTGCAAACAACGATTAGCGGAGAAATCAAAAAGGAAAAGAAGCGAAATTTGAAAGAGTGGAAAAGGTGGTGGAACGAATAACAAGAATTGAGTTTGCCACAATTCAATCTTCTACATCTCCACTCCAATCAACGGCCCAACTCGACTCACTTTTACGCACTTCGCCATTGCTGTCACTGTCGACCAGTGCGCACGCACTTGCCATGAATTCAACTGTGCTGTCAGTCAGGGGGGAGGAGAGAAGGGAGAGGGGGGAGAGGGGGGTGGAAGGGAGAGAGGGGAAGGAGAGAAGGGAGAGAGAGGGAAGAGAGGGGGGAGAGAAGGGAGAGAGAAGAGAGGGTGAGAGAAGGGAGAGAGAGGAGAGAGGGGGGAGAGAAGGGAGAGAGAGAACGAGGGAAGTAGAGGGAGCTTGAAGAGAAGAAGGGTGAGAGAGAGGGAGAGAGACCCAGGGAGGTTCAGGGAGAGAAAGTGAAGAAAAGAAGGGGAGAGAGAACGTGGCAGTTAGTGGGAGAGCGTGTGAATGAGGTAGAGGAATACAGTGCGAAGGAGATAAGGGAAAAGAACGAGTGAAGTAGAGTGAGAAAGAGAGTGAAGGGGAGATGGGAGAGAACGAAGGGAGATGAGGGAGAGCTTGAAGGTGAGATGAGAAAGAGGAAGGGAAACAGTGAGACTACTGGAAAGAAAGTAACACAATAATCATCACTTTTTGATGGAAAAACATTTAGATTGCGCATTACAACCCGATAAACGGGCACTGCGAGTTCAATCCCTCAACGGCGGTTAGAACACTTTCTTTCTTGTCACATTTACAGTTTCGCATTTACTTCCACATTCCCTCTCTCCCAAACGCGCTCTTTCTTTCTCTCTCTCTCTCTCATTGAGCCTCTCTCTCTTACCCTCTCTCTCTCTTACCCTCTCTCTCTCTCTCTCTCTCTCTCAAACACACTCTGTCACACACTGTTTCTCTCACTCTCATTCACCCTCGTAATCTCTCTCGCTATCCCTATCTCTCTCCCTCTCTCTCTCTCTCTCTCTCTCTCTCTCTCTCTTTCTCTCTCTCTCATTGCCCTCCCTCTCTCTCTCTGTCTCTCTCTCAAATACACTCTGTCACACACTCTCTCTCTCTCACTCTCATTCACCCTCGTAATCTCTCTTCCTCTCTCTCTCTCTCTCTCTCTCTCTCTCTCTCTCTCTCGTTTAGTTTGCCATCCGCAATGGTCAGTGCCCTGCCTGGCCCTCTCTCCATTACCGTAACAATGTCGTGGCCAGCGAGCCAGTCCGAATCTTCTGCGTGGCGTGTCAGAAACCGAGTGAGAATCCTATTTGACTTGACAAAGTTGTCCGTTCTCCTTGTGAGAGTAGATACATATAATGTAACGTTGCTTGAGGACGCCGAGTGAACAGGCACCGCCCTCTCACGCGGCGAGGGATCTTCCCGGGCAACAGAAACTTGTCCGTTCTATCACTTCTCTCTCTCTCCCTCTCTCTCTCTCTCTCTCTCTCTCTCTCTCTCCCTCTCTCGCTCTCTCTCTCTCTCTCTCTCAACTTACACTTCAATTCGTACATATTCACCAACAAATCATGAATATCAAGAGATTTAATTATAAATCCTCTTACCTGTTCTGGCTCATAGCCAGTCTAAGTGGGATGGAATAGTGTATGTAGATGAACCAAGAATGAAGAATGTTTCAGTGAGGCGAGTGTTGTACACGGAGTTCCTCTGCAGCAGCCTGTCGAAGTCGCCTCCGAGGTTTCCCTTCATTTCCTCATCATTTCACCCTATCCTTTTCGCGTTTAATTTAAAGATTTCGTTCATGATGTATGATTAAGAATTCTGAACATTTCAGCTCATAGAAGAATGAAGGACGTTGTGTAGCTGAGATGGCGGGCCCGGCTTACTCACTCTTCCTTTCTTCCTCTTTTCTATCACTACGTCTCTTTCTCTCTCCTCTCTCTTTCTTTTCCTTTTCCATCTCTCTCTTTCATTACATAGCATAATTTGATAGGAAAGAGAAGAATGAATTGGCACTCAGTAATAATTGACATCGGCTCTATCTCAACTGTCGACACCTTGCTCACTTTTCCTGTTGCATTCCTTGTTGCTCACGGTTATCTCAGTCGCTTGAGGTTCTTTTTAGCTTCTGCTGTGGAATTCAACAATGATTGCTGTTGCTAATTATTATATACACCTTTCCTTTTAGGAATTCATTATGAATCAGTCAATATAAAAAGCTATAAAGAATTTAAGTGAAGTGAATTTCCATGGTGGAAGATAAGTAATGTTCTGTGAGTTTTTGTTCTACATTGATTTTCATTAGAAGAAAAGTCGGCTCATAAGATCTGCTTGGTTGAAAAGGCGATTGAGAGGGAAATGAAAGGGGAGCGGAATAATAGGGAGGGGGAGGGGGTGACATGTAAAGGAGCCAACCACTTCTCAGACTGATAGCTTATCATTTCTCTCCGAAGAATAAGCCGAGCCCTCATCGCATGTTGCTGTCCACTCAGAAAAGAAAATTCAAAATGTCATTTCTTGTTCTCTTTGTACTGCGAGTTACTCAGATGTATAGAATGAAATCGTGCTTGGCCCTCATCTATTGTTAAATAGTTTTTGGTTTTTTTAATTTATAAGAAAGTGGCTGTGTGAATGAAGTGCGCGCAAAGTGGAAAGGACGAATTGTGGCTGGTGCAATTCCTCATTTGTTTATTGTGCACGAGAGGAAGGATTTGATTAAAGGGCGGCTTGGTAGTCGCGATGGATGGCCGTCCGGGCTTCGCTCTGTTCATCTCCATCCTGATGGTCGTGACTGGCTCACTCAACACCATCTGTGCCAAGTTAGATGCTTCTGTCCACGTTTTGAATCATTTATTACCGCTTACAAGTCGCTTGCATCTTTTGCTTTCTAGTTTTTCACTATTTCGTGAATTGTATTATTAGATGTCAAATGTTCATTTATCATAGGTGGGCGGATAGCATCAAAGTGAATAACGAGACGTTCGACCATCCATTCGTCCAGGCACTCTGTATGTTTTTCGGAGAATTCTTGTGTCTCGTTGTTTTCTTCATAACCTTCCTCGTCCAGCGCTACAAATGGAGACAAAGCAATATTACTGGTGAATTTTTTTTCCCTAATTTGTCTGTTTTTTTTCATTTCTCACATTTAGATGCCACAGACCGGCTGAGAACTTTTCATGAAATAAAAAAAGAAGGGATGTTTAGGGGATGGCGGATCCATTCGAGATATCTCCGATTCCGATGAACCGAGGCTGCCCAAGTTCAATCCTCTTATTTTCCTTTTCCCGGCCTGCTGTGACATCGTAGCAACTTCAATCATGTACATCGGCCTCAATCTCACAACTGCCTCCTCATTCCAAATGCTCAGAGGTGAGGTATTCAGTTGAAGGCTGTCTTCCTCTATCTCTGGTATTGTTTCAGGCGCTGTCATTCTCTTCACTGGTCTATTGGCTGTGGGAATGCTGGGATATGAACTGCAGAAGTATAAATGGCTGGGGATGTTCTTCGTAACGGCCGGACTCGCCGTGGTCGGGATCACGGACATCGTATTCGATGATAACAAGAATGATGACATCAATGGCATTATTACCGGTCAGTTCCATTGGCTACTGTTGTTTCGTATCGGATCATTGGTCTTCCTTTAGGTAACTTACTGATTATCATGGCGCAGATAATAGTCGCCATTCAAATGGTGTACGAACAGAAGTATCTGAAGGAGTATGACGTTCCTGCTCTGGTTGCTGTCGGCCTTGAAGGTTCCGTTTCCCCGTTCCAGTGAATCCCCTGATGATTTGCTGTTTCAGGTCTGTTCGGCATGACGATCCTTTCTTTGCTGTTGATTCCCTTCTACTACATCCATGTTTACCGAACATTCACGCATGACCCCGAGCGCCGTTTGGAGAATATCTTTCTCGCTATCAGCCAGATTCATCAGCAGCCTTTAATCGCCCTGGCACTTGGCGGCACAGTTGTCAGGTCGTATGTCTATCTTTCAGCCATTTTGATTTCTTCTTAACTTGCTCACTCGAATGATTGCAAAAGCTTTAAAAGACCATATCACACAGTTTCAAATTAAAGAAAAAAATACATTGTTTCACTCTTTATGCGATTAAGTCACCTATATGGTTTTATCTTGGCCAGGAGTGTTGGAGTCTTTCAATCCTAGTTTTTCTGTGAAGAAGTTCAGTTTTCGTTTTAGCATTGCATTCTTCAACTTTGCTGGCGTCTCGGTGACTAAGGAACTCTCAGCCACAACCCGCATGGTTTTGGATTCCGTGAGAACCTTAATCATCTGGGCGGTCTCCATTCCGTTGTTCGGCGAGAAGTTCATCGCTCTCCAGGTGAGACCTCTTCATCCGTTTCTTTCGTGAGTAATGTGCTTGTAGTTGCTTGGGTTCGCCCTGCTTCTGCTGGGAATGTTCGTGTACAACGACATCGTGGTTGGCCCGTGGTTCCGCCGCGTGATTCTTCCCCGTCTCGGAGATGGCTTGGTTGGACGTTGCTGTCTTTCTCTCTGCGGACTCGGCTCTTCCGTCGATGGACACGAACAGCTCGTCAATGAGTTTGATGACGAACCTTGAATCCTCTTTCCTTTGCTTCCTTTTTTTCTATGCCTACCATATTTTGAAACTTGCCTCCTTTTCTATCCCTTAATCAGATGATTCCAATGTATGCGTAAGACTTGGTAGTACCATCAATGCATTCTCCCTTCTCGCAAGCACTCGATAAGATTCATTGAACGGAGCTGCTATACGAGTTCGAAATCGCAACCAAGCTTTTTTTTATTTTGTTACCTTTGAATGTTTCACCCCTGGCCTTCCTAAGGCTTGTCTGTGTATTTTGCTACTCGTTGAAGATGTTCATTTGTCATAATCAGTTTCTAAACTGCTATTTATTTGGCGTTATTTTCCTTCATCTGATGTCCATTTTTCAATACGAATAAAATGTATATCTAGTGTCGGGATCAAAGGAGAAAGTTTACGTGGCTTACAGCCCTGGAAATGCATATAAAAAAGGAGAGGGAAATAGGGAGGATGGATCTTGGCAGAGATGACTCATGGCGCGGTTGTCAAGTTGCGAGCACTCGGCCTGAAGGGACTCCTTGCTGAGATGGCATCCAAGAACACACCCACTACCATTGCCATCGACTTCTCCTCCCCTAACATCGCTAAGCAGTTTCACATTGGCAATCTACGGTCTACTCTTATCGGCAGATTTACGACTACGGTATGATAGATTTATGGGGGTACGGTACGCTAGAGAAAGGAATTGAATGGTAAGTGTTTGCAGATACATCGAGTGAGGGGTCAGCGTGTGCATTCAGTGAATTATCTCGGAGACTGGGGCACTCAGATGGCAGTGATCACTGCGTACTGGCCCAAGGTACACGATCTCTGCTGTTTCCGTCCCAGTCTATGAATTGAAGGTCCGGCCATCGGACTCGTTCTGGTTCTCTGCCAATGATGAAGTGAAGATCCGTTTGCTTACCGACTGTTATGTTCTCGCTCACCGGCAGAGATTGACTGACCCCGAATTACGCGAGCAAATAAGTCAACAGATTCTTTGCATGGAAGATTCACTTTGCAGGTGCATTCAGTGTGGTAAATTCTACAGTGAACGTCTTACTTTTTTTATTTGAGGGGTGATAAGGATGACGAGAGTCTGCGGTTGTGGAAGGAGATCTACGAGGTATCCGAGAGACATCTCAACCATTTCTACCGAGCTATTCGTGTTGAGTTTGATACGTTAGTCAGTGAACTTTTCAAATAATGAAAATTACGATTATATGTCTGTATAAGAGTAATTAATTTCGTAGTATTCCTTGTTTCATCTATGTATATTCATGATTCTAGCCTTGTATTGAGAAAATAATGAAATTGGTTGGGGATGGAAGTGGAATGGTCGTTTGAGATGGCTGCGGGAGTCAGAAGAGGTCCCCGCCACTAGACAACTCGTGGAGAAACTCCTTGCATCCGGTGCTGTCCGTCGGGATGAATTCAATCGAATCATTTATCCGCTTTCTCCTGATAAATACGCAGTGATTCAGAAGAGTAATGCTGCTTCTCTCTATCTAACCAGGTATTCCTCTAGTTTTATGCCATTCTGTTCGGATCTACTCCTCTCCTATCACTTTGTTGACATTCCTTCTCTGTATTTCTCTCATTCTCTCTTTTTCTGTCGGTTTCTCTGTCTCTGTATCTCTATATTCTTTTGTCTCTCTATCTCTCTACTGTTTCTCTATTTCTCTCTTTCCTTTTTCTCCCTCTTTTCAATCTCTCCATCCGTCTGCCTTCTCCAAGAGACGCAGTGTCTCTGCTCCGTCGTGATTCTCTGCTGGGAGCCTCTCGCTATCTGTACGTGGTAGATCGTGCACAAAAGGAGCACTTCGAGGCCCTACGGAAAGTGGTGGCGGGGGTTGGGAGAGAGGACTTGGCCGAGCGGATTCAGCATGTGTCCTATGGAAGAGTGAAGGGACTGTCGACCAGGCCAGTCCATCTTTCCCTTCTTGGGATTGATCTGTTCCAACTCGAGTCTTATCTGCTACAGACTCGGCAGGACGGAGGCAGTGAGTGAGATTCTGCAGAGCGGACGAGAGATCGCAGCATCGTGGATGGCGGAGTCACCCACTCGGAGGGAGTTGAACGTGAATGAGAAAAAGGCGGCAGAGACCGAACTCGCCCTCTCTTCTCTCGTTGTATCTGAGTTAAGGAGAGCCAGGAACTCGGACTATGAGTTCAGTTGGAGGAATGCATTCTCCGAGAAACACAGCAACGCGCTTCTTCTTCACTCTCACCACTCTCGTCTCTGCTCCATCGAACAACTCAATCACAATCTTCTCCCCCTTGCACAAAGTCGGTTGTCTCTCTCTCTCTCTATCTCTCTCTCTCTCTCTCCTTTCTCTCTCTCTCCCTTTCTCTCTCTTTCTCCCTTTCTCTCTCTCTCTCCCTTTCTCTCTCTCTCTCCCTTTCTCTCTCTCTCTCTCTCTCTCTCTCTCTCTCTCTCTCTTTTTCTGCAGAGAGTGTATTGTCGGAAGAAGAAGGGGCAGCGTGTCTGTTGTCTGCCCTGGCTGCTCTGCCGGATGCAGTGCAGGAGTCGGCAGATCGGCTGGAGTCTCACTTCATGGTCAATGCGATTCTTGCACTGGCTCGTGAGAGTGGCCGGGCTGCGCTGGCTCTCCGAGTCAAGGATCAACCCGAGGCAGTCGCGGGCCCCCGTCTGGCTCTTCTCTCTCTGACAAGGAGAACTCTCGCTGAGGCTATGCAACTCCTTTCCATTAATCCCCTTACGAAAATGTGATTATTTATGTTATAAGAAGTAAATATATGGCTGACTGTACGTCTAGACATGAGTAATAAATTAGGAGATGAGTTTTGTGTTTTTATTACGTTTCATTCTTTGTGGCTTTCTATATTATTAAGTCTAAAGCTATCTCAAGGCCAATTTCTAGGTTATTGTCGATTTCTGTTATGCAGCGACCTCGCCATAATGCTCGAAAAAATTACAGATAAACAAGATAGTTTATTAAGACATATGTATTTCTAATTTTTATTTAGCCGTGACCGTCGGATTTAGTCTGTTGTTTCTCATTCATTTGTCTTGCATTCATTGTATCCTTCACTTTTTCTCGATCTCTTACTCAAATAGACCTAAAATCAAAGTTTTCCTGGTATTTTTATAGGAATTCCTCGGGTGTCGCATAGTTTAATCAGAATACTTAAAATGAAGAGGATATGATCAGCTGCGATATGGTCGTGAAAGGTGAGGTAGTACATATGATATGGGTTAAGAAATTGAGTCAGACTGAGTTGGTAGTAGAAATTGTACTCGAGAAGGGTTAGGAGGTTGAAGAAGGGGGGAAGGCGTGGGGAGTGAGTGGGGAGTAAAAGAAGGAGGGAGAGAAAGGGAGGAGGGAGTGGCTGGTCTGGGCACCGCGTTGCCCATGGCAAGGGCGAGGACAACTCGGTCGAGGCGAGTGCCGATGCTACGGCTGACGTGAGTAGAGCCACGGGGCTGGTAGATCACGAAACCATTGCCAGACTGGCAATAACGGACTGTCGACACCTCCTTGATCTCTCTGAGATGAGATCCCCCACTCTTCCGTCGGAGACGAGAGGAGAGCAAAGACGAGAGCACGCGACGAATCTCACCACGCAGACGCACGTTGCAGATGTAGTAGATTGGAAGGCGGAGGCACGAGGCCATCACCGTGAACAGGGACACCAGGTCAGAGCTGTACGTGTACAACGGACGGAGCTCCTCCGTTAGCAATGACACCTGTATTGAACGAGAGAGAGAGAGAGAGAGAGCGCGCGAGAGAGGGGAGAGAGAGGGGGAGAGAGAGACTGAGAGAGAGGTACAGAATCATTGGAAAGAAAAAAAAATCAAATTGAGCAACTGGTACTGTAAAAATAAAAATAAAAAGCATTTACGCGATCAATTGATTCCCAAATGTTGACGACGACGTTGAGTAAGTTTGATGCCAGATAAGTGCAGGTGACACAAACCAAGAGGAGTGTTGCAGAACGGATATTCCTCTGAAGAGAAAGAGAGAGAGAGAGAGAGAGAGAGAGAGAGAGAGAAGCGAGAGGGGGGAGAGAGAGAGTAAGAGAAAGACACAGAGAGAGAGAGATAGAGAGAGAAGTTTATAAATAAATAAATAAAGAGAAAAGAATGAAAGAAGAGGACAGAAAAAAGAAAGTAAAGAAGAGAAAAGAAAAGAAAGAAAAGAAAAAGAAAAGGAAAGAAATGAAAGAAACAAACAAACTGGAAAAATAAAATAAAGCAAAGAAAAAGAAAAGAAAAGAAAAGAAATGAAAGAAAAGAAAAAAGAACAGAGGGAAAGATAGAGAGAGGGAGAGAGAGAGAGACAGAGAGAGAGACAGAGAGAGAGAGAGAGAGTGAGAGATGAAAGGAAAGAAAAGAGGCTGAGGGCGGCAAGAAGGATGACTTCTTCATCTTGTTAACCATGGCTGTGACATGATTGTGTTGTTCTCTGTCTCATTCAATCTTCTCTTCTTCTCTTTTCCTTCTTAAGTGTGCCTCTTCTTTTCTTCCTTCTCTCTCCCTCTGTCTCTCTCCCTCTCTCTCTCTCTCTCATTCTCTCTTCATTCCTCTCTCTCTTCTTGCTGACTCTATGGGTAGATGTTCGGAAGCGGAAGAGCATGGCAGCCTTCTGCTGAGCATAGAGACGGCGAATGATGGCGAGATTGAGAAGGAAGAGAAGAGTGAAGGGCAGCAGAACACTCACCACGTTGCGCACCCAGAACTGAACATGGGCAGGGAGGCAATCTTGAGAGAGGGAAGGGGACACATGGATTGATGGAGAGAGCGAAAGAGAAAGAGGAGAGAGAGAGAGAGAGAGAGAGAGAGAGAGATGGATAAACATAGACAGTACGAAAGAGAAGGGTGAGCAGATGAAGCTACATACCTTGTAGAGGGTCTTGTACGGCTCGCTCTCGCTGAACTCTGCCACAGTCGCAGTCCATGCCGTCACTCCTGTGCAATTCGCATTCGCCACAACCTGAAAACATACCCAATTATTCGATGAAATCCGTTTTAATTAACGTTTTAGTAAAGATAGACTCTATCTCTCCTTTGTATTCTTACAACTTACACATACATAACTGTGTTTCTCTCTTTCTAATATCTGCTTCCTCTCTTACTAATCTATGTTCTCTCCCTTTCTATCTCTCTTTACTTGATTCTTCCAACCCACCTTGACTTCGAAAAACACAGGTAGTTTGGTGATGAGAGCAATAAAGATAGCGCTGGATATAATGACGATGCGAAGTTTGCGAGAAAACTCCCTCCGGAATTTGGAGATGGTTACATACCTAGATTCAAATAGATTAGGTTCGAATAGCCGTTCTTTAGTTTCAAATATAATCTTTAGAGTTGGAATAATATTCCTCTGTCAAATGTCAGAGTGAATTTTGTTTGATAGCAAGAAAAGAGATATGCAGATCCAAACATGTTTCGTGAACCTTTCTGCTGCAGCAGCCACGATGAGAAAGGCAGAAGCAGTGATTGCGAGGTGAGAGAGGCAGAGAACGGAGGGCATGTAAGACCACCAGGCAGACGAGAGGAACTCACTCTCCAACTCATCCATCCCCAGATTCACGACGAAGAGAAGGATGTAGGCAGCGGAGAGGAAGACATCTGCGAGGGAGAGAGGGGCGAGATACAAGAAGGGAGAGTTCAAGTGTCGACGTCTGCAGAGAACGAAGAGGAGGAAGAGATTCGAGGAGACAGAAAGCAGAGCCACAAGAGCACCGAAGCCAACCAATGCGAGACGAGCTCGCTCCGGCTGCAGCACTGCGCAGTGCTCTTGCCAGAAGGCGGCCTGGCTGTGCGAGAGAGAAGACATCCACTCACTCGCACACACCCAACACCCTTCCGTACTAATCAGCCGAGGGCAAGGGGAAGTGCCCGGAGGATAGCTTCCCCCGCCCCTTTATTCTCATTCCTTTCTCTTCTTTCCCTGCTCTTGCGCTTGTGTATCCTCAACTTCTTACTTTGCAAAGATGATCCACATTCTTTTTATTTTAAATGTAAGCTCGACTGAAAACAAATCCTAGTCATAACTAGCAAGATAAAACAAGCATTACGTTCCATCTGGCAGATAAAAAGGAAAAAAGATGCCCTAAAGGTTATAATAAGAGTTGGTGGCATGGTTGGAGAGGGAGTTGAGAAGGAGAAATGGCAGCTCAGAGTTCCTGGTGCTGGAGGACGACCTTGTCGGGGTCCTCGCAGGCGGCGGGAGAGCGGAGAATGAACTTGTACTCGCAGCGGCCAGGCTCGCTGGCGTGCACCAACTCCGTCTCCTCCCCGCACTCCACGAACACCTCCGTCGACCTATCCGGCCCATTCCAGCACTGTTGCCCGCCAGAGAAGAACTGCACTCCATACTTCGACTTCCACTCCTTCCAGTTACTGTAACACTCAAATGGCTATTCATGACTCTGCCCTGTTCCTATGGAACTGACCCCAGATTGGTCTCCGAGTACCCGCCCTTGTCCTTCTGGCTCGTCTTCTCGAATGGACACATCTTGTAGATGTACTGTCCTTCGTCCAACTCCACGCATTTTCCCTTCAGAGGCGCCCATGCGAAATCGTCTCCGAAGTCCAAAGAGGAGAACGCGTCCACTTCGCTGAATCAGAAGCCATTCAATACACTCAACCAGCACATTCCTGCGACATTCACAGAAACAACTGAAAACCTCACTTTATGCTGTTCTGAATGTCGGAAATTTTCTTCTCCACATCTCGAAGAGCATCACGGGCTGAGTTTGCTTCTGAAAATAAAACAGGCATCGTGGTCAGAGGAATAAAAGAAGAAAGAATTGGTTGGAGCGATAATGGAGACGGCGCTGTTAAGAAAAGGAGAAAGAGGGGGGCAGACTTTTCTTCTCTCTTTCCTCACTAATGAGGCCAAGTAAGGAGAAGGAAGCACGCTTCTCCACTCTCCTTCTCCGCCTTACTCATCTCCACACAACATAAAGCTCAAGCTTTAAATCTTTCCAAAGCATAAAACAAAAGGAGGGAAGCTCACCTTCGAAGATGGAGTTGGTCTCTTCAGAGTAAGCAGGATATGGCAGATCATCCTCGTCGACAGGAAGGGGAGGCAGATCCACGCCTTCACCCTCTCCTCCGTGCTCCTCCACCACATCGTCATTCTCATCCACTCCTCAAGAAGAGAGAGAGAGAGAGACAGAGAGGAGGTAGAGAGAGAGAGAGAAAGAGAGAGAGAGAGAGAAGAGAGAGAGAGAGAAAGAGAGAGAAAGAGAGAGTACCGTTGCCTGCGTCGTCTTTGTCGTGGTCTGGCTGGTGAGCCTCTTCCCTTTTCTTTTTTCTCTCTCCTCGGCATCTCTCTTCAGCTGCTTCACACTATTGTAGATACGTTCAGTGAAGTGAGGCAGATCGATGGGAGCGCCCTCTTCGAGATATGTCTCAAGTCATCTCATCACACTTGCCAACACAGCGGAAACAAAAGAAACTCCATTTCACTTACATTCTTTCTTCTTCAAAATTTATTGTTAACATGGATGCATGAATATCACTGTCAACCCTAATGTTGGTTAATAACGCTACACTAAAAATGAAAAACACTCATTTAGGAGTAAAATCTTCAAACCTGGACTTCGCTGTCTTCGACTGCTCCATCGCCGTTAACAACAAAATAAGAGATTGCCATGAGTTCCTCCGCAGAAACCCTAAACGACCAATGATCTTTCACAGAAGGTGAAAACAGCGTTATTAGGGAATGCAGGAACCATACTGCGGAAGGAATAATATAAGTAAGGCGAAGAAAGTGTAGGATTCTGAGAATCGTCGAGGGCAATTAGTGAAGAAAGAGGGCACTAACACTCCGTCATTGTTAGAATCGAAAGAAGAGAAGAGAGCGGCAGCGGCCGCTTCCTTCTTGGCCTGACGTGCATTCTGGAATGCTTTGTCATGCGAATCCCTCGCAGCCGTCTCCTTCTCTTCCGCTACTTTCTTCTTCTGCTAAAGTGAGTCTTTCTCTGGCTGAAGCAGTTCCATATCTGCCCTCAGCTGTTCCGTGTTCTAGAACATCGATCAATGATGATATATTAACTTTTTCAGAAAAAAAATCCCGAATAGGTGGGAGGGAGAGCACAGTAGTGACACATATATGAACAGTAACTAATTACATGCGATTGATTGATCCTATTAACAAATACCGTATTTTCTCTATTAGTGCCCCCGGGGGTACTATTTTTCAATACCCCTGCGAGAGGGGGGCACTATTAGAGGGGGGGGGGGGTTCTATTAGAGGGAGGGGTACTATTTTTCAATACCCCTGCGAGAGGGGGGCACTATTAGAGGGGGGGGGGTTCTATTAGAGGGAGGGGTACTATTTTTCAATGAGATTGACTAAAAGTTTGATGACAACATTTTATTCTCAAAAAGAAGAATTATAGCTCTTCTTCAATGGAATCATCTCTGGAATTTCAGATTTACCATTGATTTTGAATGAATTTGCAATCAGTTCATTGGTAAGAGCATCCCATACCTCAAGCATAGATACCAGAAACGTCTCTATCAGACAATTAGGAGGGCACTATTGGAGAGGGGGGTTCTATTAGACGGAGGGGTACTATTTTTCAATACCCTTGCGAGAGGGGGGCACTATTAGAGGGGGGGGGGGGGGTTCTAATAGAGGGAGGGGCACTAATAGAGAAAATACGGTATACAAAATTAGTCGAACATTTTTTGATAATGTTAAACTTAATTAATATTCTCTCCTGGTTTGCATTGTTTCATTAAACAAAAAGGTGCACCTTTAGCTTGTCGTTCTTGATAGCAAGACCCTCGACCGCGAGTTGCTTTCTCTTTTCTTAGCCGGCCTTGTGAATTGCGAGCCTTTTCTTCTCTGGCTGATTTGCCGAGTTCATCACAAATGTTTGCACACTCAACTCCTCCATCATACTCGTCGCTGCCATCGCAACAATCTCAACGCCATCACTTTAATTTATCAGTCCAGAAGTGGATGGAAAACATTTAGAAGATATTACCACAAATTTTGTCGTTGACACGAGAGCTAGGTATCATTTTAGGCTCGTGTAGGCGATTCGGGCAGCAGAATCTTCCTTCTGGGCAAGCAGAAGTTCCTGGAAAAGAGAGAATAACCGTAGTGACCAGATATCTATGAACAAGAAACCAGGCTCATCGCTGCCATCCGGACAATCACGGTAGTCATCATTGACTTGTTCGTAAGGGATTCGGAGAGAACCATCCAAGCACTGGAACTCCTTCCCTCGTTTGTAGAACGCGGAACCTTAAGAATAAGTTCCCACAATGGATTACGAGTACGACGTAGTTTTGTAGATGGAAGGGGAAAAGATAACGTACGTGAAGGCGGAACTCCACGAGGGACATCCTCGTACACCGCCAGCGTTTGGCTGCAGAAAGCAGCCACCAGCAGGAGGTAGATCATCTCAAACGAGATGACATAAAAAAAACCGTTCACTTTAAGATAAGCTGCAGAAAGGGGATGCGCTCCACAAAATAGGTGAAATCGTGGGACGGCAAATGCACTTCTGAATCTTCTGGACTGTTACAAGGACTGTTGGCTTTGAAAGCACAGCGCCACTGAAGAGCAAATTCTGGACAGTTTTATCTTACAGTACTATTGCAATATACTCGTCAGCGACAACTAATAATAAATTTAAATGAATTGAATAAAAATAGTGGACAAGTATTTCAGGTTCTCAAAAGATGTAACGTCATAACTTGTTTATCAAGGATTTGACGTTGTGAGGAAAGCTTGCCTGTTCCATAAGTTGTAGTTTTACAGAATAGTGCTTAGATTCTTTGAAATACTAATTTTTATGCTGACGCGAGTTTGCATTTGGGACGCGGAGTTGGGCCTGAGTCGGAGGGAGTGAGAAGTAACAGAGCGATGTTGCTGTGGCAGGCAGTCTCCCTCCTCTTAGCTTTCGTCCATGTCGTCCTTGCTGGTCGAGATTTCTACAAGATTCTCGAAGTGCCTCGGAATGCGAATTCCAACCAGATCAAGAAGGCCTACCGCAAGCTTGCCAAGGAGCTCCATCCAGATAAACATCCCAATGATGAACTTGCTCATGAGAAATTTCAGGATCTTGGCGCTGCTTACGAGGTTCGTCCGAAGCTTTTTTTTGTAACATTTCGTCGCGAATTCTTTTGCCTTCATTTTATATAGAAAATGTCTTTACAAGAAGCATGAAACTTATTATACTCTAGTCGGATATAACTATCATAGTAATTAATTGATTTCCGGTTTAAGGTGCTTTCTGACAAGGAGAAGCGAGCGATGTACGATAGATCAGGAGAGGAAGGTGTTGCGAAGATGGGTGGAGGAGGGGGTGGCCATGACCCTTTCGCTTCATTTTTCGGAGACTTCTTCGGAGGAGGCGGTCAAGAGCGTGACGACCATATCCCTCGCGTTTGTCTTTCATTTTATATCTTACTGCTAGGATTTTTTGTTCATTTGCTAACTTAATTTCGAATATAAATGAATTCTGTTTGAGGGTGCGGATGTGGTTGTGGATTTGTGGGTTAGCCTGGAAGAGCTGTACAACGGCGACTTTGTTGAAGTGAAGAGAAGGAAAGCCGTGTACAAGCCTGCAACTGGCTCTCGACAATGCAACTGCCGCCATGAAATGAGAACAGAGCAAATGGGCGCGGGCCGATTTCAGATGTATCAGGTCAGGCTTCATTTCACATCGCTCTTTCAGTTTTCTCATCAATGATGGCTCAGGTCAAAGTCTGTGAGGAGTGCCCGAACGTCAAGCTGTCGACGGAGAGCCGATCTCTTGAAGTATCCCGAGTTTTCTGTCCCATATTACATAATTCGTATTTTTCTGTAAAATTAATTCTTTATTCAATTCACTACTTCACAATCTTTAAATGTGGCACTTTTGTTCCATCTGTTATTATTTTGATGTCTCGACTTTCTATAAACTATTCGTTATATATTATTAATCCTTTTTTTATTACTCTTGCAATGCCTTAAAAATATATATAGTATTTTTTCTCTTTCCCAATTTCTTTTTTTCTTGTGACAGTTTAATTACTTGCAGGTGGAAGTAGAGGTGGGAGCTGAGGATGGAGACGAACAAGTTTTCGCTGGAGAAGGAGAGCCTCACGTCGAGGGAGAACCTGGAGATCTGAAGTTTAAGATTCGCCAGCAGAGACACTCAAGGTTGCTCTTCCCTGCTCATACGCTCTGTTGTCTCATTCTTTGCGTGCAATTCTTCTCTTGACAGATTCGAACGCCGCGGAGACGACTTGTACACGAATGTGACCGTGAGTCTGCAAGAAGCACTAACTGGTTTCTCCTATGACATCGAGCATCTCGATGGTCACTCTGTAACCGTAGAAAGAGAAAAGGTTATTGCTTATTATTCTTATCGTTTATTACATTTCCTAAGCATCTCTGCTCTGCAGATTACTTGGCCTGGGGCGCGGATTAGGAAGACTGGCGAGGGAATGCGGAACAAAGTGGACAACAACCAGAGAGGGTCTCTCTTTGTCACTTTTGACGTCCTTTTCCCGAAGGGGGAGCTCACTGCTCAGCAGAGGGCAACCATTGCTGAACTTCTTCAACAAGATATTTCTCCTTCTGCATATAACGGATATCAATGAGGTTTTTTTTTGTTAGAATTTTAATTATTTTTCTTCTTCGCTATTAATAGTATTATCAAAATAAATTGGTAGTGGTTGTTGCTTATTGTACTTTACTATGCTTCTTCTTGTCTTCTTCTTTCGACGGGTTTTCTCCCTTGTTAACCCTAGCTGTGGACGTATACATAAGCCTGTGGGTCTGATGTGATCTTTCTGTTTTTTTTTTTTTAAATATATATCCGTTTCCCTGTGATAACATTCGAGCTGCACAAATGAGTGTTCTTCTGTTTACTGCAATAAATGATAATGCATAGGATTTTAGAATAAATATATTGGTTATATGCGGGTTTCCTTAAAATGTAGGCAGAAAGAGTTCCTTCTGATGAGAATATCTGACGGAGACGGAGAAATGAACGAGGGCGAGGAGAAGGGGCAGTGGATGCGGGGATGACTTCTGCCTGTGTGCACATCCACGAAGCGAAGAAGAGACGGCAATTCAGCAAGTACGACGCTCTCCTCAGCCACATCGTCTTCCCTTCCGATACTGAGAGACATTGCAAGAAGGTCAATTTGAATGGTGAGGAGAGGGAAGATGGAAGACTTTGCAGAATGCAGTCAACATCTGCGATGACTGCGTGGACCAGGAGAGAGTCACTGAAATGGTTCGGAATGGAGAACATGGAAGGGCGGGAGCTCGGGTTCTCATGTCTTGCTGTCTGGAGTGCCCAACCTTCTGTTGTCTCCAGCACCTTCTTCCCCATCTTCGCGATTCCAAGCATTCTTTTGCTTTGTCTCTTGAGACCGGCTACATTTATTGCTTGAAATGCGGCGATTTCGTGTACGATCGGTTATTAGAGGGAATCCGACTCGATGCCTACAACAAGTACAGGTTCACTAAGTTTTCTTCTTCTAGTTTCAGTTCAGTGATAAGTGTCTCGCATGTAATTTGTAATTCTTTTTATTGTCAGGAGAAGATTCGGACTTTCATTCGTCGCGTCGTGGAATCCTACAGATGAGGATCTGGGTAAATTGGCCAAATCCTTGCCCGTGTCGACCGCAACAAGTAAGTGGCCTGGTCTTCTTTATCATATCATTTTTTATCTTCTTTTTTGAACAAAAGTTATTCTTCAGGCTAAATAAATTAGTAGTGTCCAAAAACTTAATTATGTGTATTTGCGTTTAGGTGTTCGCGGAATTGTAAATATGGGGAACACATGTTTTATGAATTGCATTCTACAATGTCTGCTGCACTCTCCTTCCCTGCGCGACTTCTTTCTCTCTCACCACCACCGCTGCTCTCCCTCTGCCACTCCACCACACTCTTGCATTATGTGTGAGATGCAATCTACATTCCAGGTTTTTCTTAACCTCATGCTAAGATATATCTTCATGAATAAATGCAGTTCTTCTACAACGGAGTGTGTCGTTCCTCTTTCGTGCCCTCTTCCATGCTTCATCTCCTCTGGACCCGCTCTCATCTGGCTGGATACCGCCAGCACGATGCTCACGAGTTCTTCATTACAGCCATCGAAATGCTGCATAAAGATTCGAGAAGTTGGTTTTTTTTATAAGTGGCTGGATCGTATTCCCTTTCGTTCTCTGAGCTTGGATTGTCAAGGATATCACAATGAATGAGAAAGAAGATCATATGATGCTGAATGTATTTCAGCATCCTTCTCTTATCAGACTGTCTCACCGGATTGTAAATGCATCATTGATCAGCTCTTCACGGGCAAATTTCAATCGGATCTCAAATGCTCCGTTTGTGGGTTCGTTGATTACATTTATTAGTCTACGAGTTCGCTGAGCCGCATTTTTGTAGATCTTAACCTTCTTTTTTTATTTAAAGAAATGTTTCTACGAAGCTGGATCCTTTCTGGGATGTTTCTCTGAATTTGTCCCCTGCGACCCGAGATTTGACACTGGAAAAGTGCCTGGAAGGGTAGGTGACGCCGGGTTTTCCTGACACTTCTCGCTTCTCACTGTCAGATACGTCAGCTCGGAGATTCTTGACTCAGCCTTTCCTTGCACGTCCTGCGATGGCCGCTGTCCTCATAAGCAACTCTCCTTTCAGTGCGTCCTCTTTATGTCATTCTCTTCTTCTCTTAGAAATAACTGCACAGGCAAACGCCGGTCATCTCCGTGTTCCACCTCAAGCGCTTTGAGCATGACACTCACCTCAGGAAGAAGATTACCACTAGAGTCACGTTAGTTACCGCTGACATTCATCACTCAATTTATGACGGGGTATTTTTTTTCCTTAGATTTCCGGAAAAGCTTGACATGACTCCGTACACTTCCGACTACCGGAACTGGCCTGACCGATTTGATACTTCAAGAGATAGCCAATCAGTCATTAACCGTCGGAGCAATCAGTTCGTGTACAGTTACATTAGTCACATTTCATAATCTCCGTGTGATGTTCAGCTACTCCTTGTTTGCTGTTGTTCAACACGAAGGGAGCCTCGATTCTGGTCATTACACGGCCTTCGTGCGAGCCGGCAGTGACTGGTTCCTGTGCGATGATGAAAAGATCAGACAGGTGGGGCTCCCTTCTGTTCTCCCCAGCTGGCAATCCCTTCGTTGCTCAGGTACCAGTCGAGAAGGTGCTGACTGCTGAAGCATACATCCTCTTCTACCACGTCACTCATATCAAATTCCGCTAACGGGGCACTCCCACTCACAATCAGTTTGACTTCTCAGTCGATACGGAGAATATCTGGTACAGCCAATGGGCGGAATGTTTGAAAAGAGGGCACTGCAGATCCCATTCGTTGATCTCTTTACCCGCTTCTTATTGCTGTGCATATGTTGCAATTTGCCTTTAGCTTTCATATTGTAACAACTTATGGGTATAATTCAATTGATCCGAAATCTCACAATGTATTCTCGTTAAAATGTACATGATGTATTTGTTTGTTAGATTCACAGGGAAGAAATCTCTCAAACGGAATCAGGGATACCATGGACCCGCCAAAAGAAACGTGCAGCTCATGAGACACTCGTAGAGACAAGGATGAAGGGCAGATTAGGCGGAGGCAGGGGAGCAGGCGAGATCCGATAGGCGGAGAGAGTTGTGGGCAGTGAGAGAGGACAGCATTGTAGAGTCCACCGGCTCCAGACAAGAGGGGCAGGAGAAGTTGCGGAGCAGCCAGTCATCCACGCAAGGCGCATGGAAGAGGTGCATACAAGGCAGGAAACGCACTCGCTCACCCACCTGCAATGAAAGGAAGTACAAGGCAAGGAAGCCACTGAGGAAGGTTAACCTGCAACTCGAGCATGCAAATGGCACACTCCACATCCTCTTCTGTGCTCATTTCCTTAGAGAAGAGAACAGGAGGCATCTGAGCCAACAGAGACCGGACCCTCTGTAGAGCTTCTTGACTGGGTGTCATCTCGGAAGCTGCATTCAGAAACCGCCGCTGCCCACTTGCTTCGTCCCGTTCGCTGTGAGTCGCCAAGTTGTTCACATACGAACTCTGAAATGCATCTCCTTGTCAAGAAATTTAAGAATTGGGTGCTATACTAGTTGGGGGGGGGCAAAATAAATTTTTTTTTCTAATTCACTCCAAATTGTGCACAGGGGGGTAATAGGCCATGGGGAACACGAATATAATGTTCATTTTGTATTACTTTGTCATTTAACTAAGTTTCAATACTTTTACTTGACATATGTTTTGGCCGATTTCAGGTAAAACACAGCGCTGAATCTGTCCCCTTTAGCTCAACTCAAAACCCCACCAGTGCACCATGCACTGGTCATACACCAAGATGGCAGATTGCCAACCTTGGTAGTTCCTGGCAATTTGCCAAGAACAGGCCCAGCTCGAACTGAGCAAGCGGTTTGGAGACAAATCAGAGAACGGTTCGCCCATTCACCAGAAAATCGCCCGTTCACCGGGGAACAGTTCACCACAATGTGCCGAAGGATTTTAGACCTTCGGCACCATTTGCATTCAAAAATCATTAATACACATCAAAAATATGGTTTAAATTTGAAACATTATTAGAAATTACTGCGAGAGAGAGCTGGCTTCTCGCCAATGCAGATATTATTAAACATTTTATTACATGAAGAAAAAATTAAAATAAACAACGAAAAGAAATGCCCTTGATCTTCTTGACAACAGTACTTCCTTAGATCCTCGAAAGTAGTGGAAGAAGGGGCAGAGAGCGTGAAGTGATAAACGTGATCGAAAGTGATAAACGCGCATTCCGCCTCGACATGAGAGTACTCCGCGAGATGCCGACGGGTCCGAGACTTCTCCGCTTTCAACACAACCATCTCTGCTCTCTCTTCTTTCTACTTCTTCTCTTACCTGTAACTCTGCGCAATACAGTAGACATCTCCCAGAGAGGCGAGAAGAGTCTCGAGGTACAACTGAGAGGACTGCGTCAGGAACGCCGGCTCGCCAAAGTAGTCGAGGCCGAACAGGGTTGAGAGCCTCCTTCCACCTGGAATTGGGATGCTTGGGGAATGAAAAGGATACAGTGGATGCACAAATCAGAGCCATCCATATTTGGGAAAACAAAAGCAGAAATGCTAAGAAAGAAATGGTAAGGGGACAGAGAAGAAAAGTCTAACTTTGACTGGACAAGAGAGAAAGAAAGAGAGAGAGAGAGAGACAGAGAGACTTGAAGAGAAGAGAGAAGAAAGATTACCTGTGTCTGTACAAGAGTGGGAGGGGTGACTTCGGTATAGCAGGCAGAGTAGAAGTGATCTCGCATTGCGCGAGTGGCGGCAGAGCGAAGTCGCATGAGACGGGAGGCGTTCTCTCCACGCAGCACGAGGTGGCTGAACAGTCAGCACAGTAAACAGGCATTCCACCATTACAATACATTCCTAGTTCATCCATTCCAAGAAGGAATACCATTATTACAGAACCGAAGCCACAGCTAACCAACCGGTTCTCGAGCATAGTATCGACTCCAGCCTCTTCGTTGAGGACGTGGTCAATACCACCGGGAGGGGCGAGAGAGATCAGTCGCCAGAAGGCGACCATGAGTTCGTGGCCATCCGGTGCAGTCTTTCCATCCGGCAGCTAGAACGGCAAACCAATAGCATGCCACATATACAAGATGGCAACATGCTACTCAAAGCCAGCAGAAACTACTCTCTAACCTCCTTGATTGTTCCATAGATCTCAACGGAACTCTCAGTCATCAGAGTCACTGCTTCGTAAGTTTGGCACAGAAATCAATATAAGTATATAAATTAAAATTAGCTCTTCTGGTTGCTTGAATATAAAGATAAAATGCAGTAATCATGCTGACCAGTTTGTCGGTGAGAATACATTGGATGAAGCCGCTTCCATCTCGCACCACCAAAAAGGCCATCGCCTTGCCTGAACAAGACAGCGAATGAGGAAGAAGCAGGCGGAGATGAATGAAAAAATAAACTAGCCTTGTCTTCGGAGGCGATGCACCCAGCCAAGGATTCGGATTCGGACCCGGACATCGCGGTGCCTGACTCCTTCGCGGATTTTGATAAGCTTGGCTTCGGGCAGCGAAGGATCGAGCTCGAGCTTGATCTAATAAGAGAGGAAATACAGAGAGAAGGTGTGGGGGAGAGGAGACATTCTTCCGTTCTAAAAAAAAACCTATGACAAACCTTGAAGAAGTGCCAGTAGTCCAGAGAACGGCGTACATCCTCTAACTTAAACATCTTCGTGATGACAGTCAAAGATAACCTAAAATGGGTTCACTTCTCTCATACCTTAATAGCTCGTTCCGGCTGTCCCGCTCTCGACTACTCGCCTGAATCGACGCTTCTTTCAAATCATCTTCTCAACACATTCAAGAAGCACGGGAACCACCTAAATGCACGTGTTTGAGATACAAATCAACTACGTAATGCAAAAGAATAAAAGATACAAAACTATCAAAGTAGAACATCAGTAATGAAGTTAGCAAAGAGAGCACCAGACCAGTCAGAGTTGTCACCAGCATCTTCACATCGCCTGGCTTTGGCGAACGCAGTCTGAAATCAATTCAATATAGATGTTTGTACCCCCAGAAATTAGTCATTCTAACATAAAACAGAAAGCTGAAAGTATAACACTAATAGCGGAAACCCACGGTTAGGTAAGAAAGAAACATTGAAATAAGGAATAAACAAGGACAAACTGAGTGAGAATGTTGGAGACAATGTCATTGTAAAGAGAAGGAGAAGCGACAGCAGCGAGATGGCAGAGGGCGGCAGAGGCTCGTTTCTTCACTGGAGGACTCTCAGTCGACAGATGAAGAAGAAGAACGGACTCAGTCTGCAGAGGGGAGAATAGGCCAAGCTAGAGAAGGACAATTGTTACCGCTTCATGGAAAGACGCCAGCGTTGAACCGTTTCGCAAAAGAATCTCTCCAATGATGTCGAACACTTCCAACTTCCCAGCCACATCCAAAGTAGTTACCTCGAAGGAAAAGATTGATCTTGATACTTAAATGGCAACACATTCTAAAGAGATGAACGAACTGAGTATGGAATGGAGCTTGGGCAACAATCGGTTGGCCACTTTGATGCCGTTGTCTTGTGCGACGGGAGTCATACAAAGATTTTTTTAATAAAAGCAACAACAAGGAGAAAGGAAAACCTCAAAGAGCGCGCGACATATTCGTCGCTCAGTTGATGTTGGCGGTTTCAGCAATGTCTTCCGCGAACGTCCCTGCATAATACCAAGGAATAAGCATCAATAATGAACAATAGACACAGTTATGCGGCAAAATAACAACTTTATATGCGAGCAAATGCAACATAAACTGCTTCTGAAACTTCGAATTTACTCCTGGAAACATTTTAATATTCGAAAAATTATGTGTCCCATGCAGAAATTTTTCAGTACGACATATGAAAATGCACTAACACTTTCTTTTTCATGCACCAATTGGTTAAAGTCAAACGGACACTTCTCTTAGCAAGCAAATCGCTGTGGTAAAATGCTACTCGAAGGGGTTTTCAGACCTGTTAAACTCGAATATTACGTTCTTTTCGACTCATCTCTATTCGATAGTGCTTAATTGACACTATATTAGTGTTTGGCAGCTCTGACAACTCTATAGTGCAGGAGTTTAGATGAAAAGTAGGACAAAAATGTGAAGTACTGTAACTTTGTTAAATGAAATTTTTTTTCAAATTGAACATTATATTCGTGTTCCCCACGGTCTAGAACCCTATATTCGTGTTCCCCATGGCCTAAAACCCCCCTGGGCACGATTTATGGTAGATTGAAAAATGAAAATATTTTGCCCCCCCCCCCAACTAGGATAGCACCAAGAATTGATTAACCACGTACATTGTGAGGGAACGCAAGCGGGTTGACATAGCTTGCAGCACTCTGAGAAGCGGAGTCAGATTCAGCCGATGAGTGGGATCCAAACACGGACGGCAGGCAGTTTCCCATCCCAGAGCAGACTACGATCTCATCAGACTTCTCTCGACACTGCACGTAATACTAGAAGGTATAAGCTAATCAAAGAATTAAATAACTATCACCGATCATTTCTATCGGAGGAAACGCCAGTTATCCCAATCAGCTATGCTTCGCGTTTAAGCGGACTTACAAAACGTTAAACAGACAGCCAGCGGCATTAGCCTCGACGAAACAATCTATGACATCCATTGTTTACAGAGTACTAAAGCTATCTTTGAATTCACACAGACAGGATCGAACTTCCATTACTTAAATATTCCTTAAAAACTAACTCAGTTCATCAGCTGTTTCGGCACTAAACCTATGAAGAGCCGACAGAAGAGATACTGTATGAAAGAGGAAGAACTGCACCAAAAATGAACTAGATATTACAGTATTATCCGCACACTATAAAAAAAATTTAAAGCGTTAAGAGATTTTAGCAGTTGCACAGTCCAAGGGTGCTGTTACAGTTACGAGGGGCCACTATTGTTTTCGTGCTCCAAGGGGTTTTAGGGCGTGGAGCACGAATATAAAACCCCTTCGAGCATGTTCTAAAAGAAAAAAAATAGTTGCCCCTGCCAACTGTAATAGCAACCGTTCCAATAGCAGGTTGAGCACGTTTACAGCAGACCCATATCGTCGAGCAACTTCGTGCTAGTATCATTTCAACGAGAGGTCTGTTCAAACCAACATAATGTTGGCTGTTCAACAGACCGGGCGGGAAACCGTACAGTAATATTATTCGAACAATAGTGGTAAATTTTCAAACGACATATCCCCTCGCCGAAAGTGTCTCGTGTGCGAAAGTGGAACATTCGGCAGTCCCTTTATTAAGAAAGGACTATGCTCGAAACGATGAAGGAGAACAGAGCATAACACATTTATTTTCTTCAATTAACCACATCTAGGAAAGACATCCAACTCCTATGACCTGAACCTCTTGATCTCATCTTCCCATTTCTTGCGAACACTTAAATAAATGCGAAGAGCAACGCGAGCATCGACGATTGAATTGTGCTCTCCTTCCTGGATGTCTATTCCCAGAAAGTGCTTTGCCATCATCTTCAAGGAAGGATTGTTCGTTCTGACAGGCAGCTGCGACCTGAGGAAAGTACATTTCGCAGTGTCTCGAGTCAGTTTCCGAGCATGAGTCAGACCAAGGACCTATAATCTCAGGATTTTCGTTATGGCTAATACCACCTTAATATCAACTATATTAGCACTTCGGTAGAGGTAATCAAAGCAAAGAGGAATACCCGGAAGTCGTTATGCAAGGCGTGTCCAACAACGATACGTTCTCTCAGAAGATTGTTCACCTCGAGTTGAACTGCTTCAAATCGTTCAGCTACAAAAGAGAAAGAGGACTTCTTTGCTTCTAAACAACATCCAACCAACTCTAGCAGAAAGTACAAACCATCAACGAGGTTTGCAGGGCGAATGCCGCTGACATGAGTACGAAAATCGGTTACCCGCTCCTTCGGTCGAACGTATTTATCGTAAACAACCATTCCCTCGCCGTTTACAATCGAAACTCTAGCCAAAGCGTCGTCTTTGCCTTCCATTCCTACTCCAACGTATTCGCAGTCGAGAGCAACCACATGAGTAAGTTGTCCTCTTCAAATAGGAAACATTTGTCACATAACTATTTTCCATCAAACAGAACAGTATAGTTACTCAAGTAATTAAAATGAAACAGGTATTCATTCTGTATAATGGACCAACGTTTCATCTACGCTTCCAGTGATTGGAATCTCCTCTGCAAACTTCTTCTTCCATTTCGATTCTTGATTGTGGAGAGTCGTCCTCTTTCGAACTGACCTCAGCCCTTTTGAAGAAGTAGAAGGAGAATCATTTTCCTTCAGTTTCTAAAAACTTATTAGAACAAAGTAGTGTTATTAAAGATATATAATGAAAGTAGGACGGCGGTACTTCTATCGTACTGCCACCAAAGCAGAAAACTTACCATCTTGAGCACTTTCCAATTCGGCGCAACTTCACCAACAACTTTCTTCTTATTCCTGGGTGCCATGACGAGTGTCACAGACTCAAACCTCCCCGAGTTCTTCTGTTCTGCAACACAAACTCCAAATACAAACTTTTTCATAGTTCGGAAATTACGGTCACCTTAAATAACGGCCGTATATTCATTTTCTCATGCGCGCGAAAATCACGTTCAAAAATGTCATATTGCACCAAGCTTTCTTCTGTTTTCATCATTATGTTGTCCATTATTTCGCGTTCACCTTTCAACATCCCAAGCAACTTTTTAAGGTTTCGTAAAACTGTCTTTGTACTACGCAGAATTCTACCGATGAGCAACAAAGAGAATATCGAAGTAAAGAAAAAGGGAGGTCAAGCGAATTATGACTGGCGCAAGAAGGCAGTTGGGAATACGAGCAAGCGGCCTTCTCACAGTGACGAAGAGGAGGAGGAGAAGCCACTTGCGAAGAAGCAACGCTACACCAAAGACAAGCATCTGGGTTCGTCGTCTTTCCTATTTCTGTTGCAGCAAAGCGTAACAAGGGTTGGGAAAAGGTAGTTATCTTTATGTCGCTAGGCTTCCAGTATTTCGTCCTCGATTCTGACTCAGAATTACATTGTTTCAGTTGGTGGTCGGATTGCCTCGATTGAACTGGAAAACTTCATGTGCCATGAGAAGCTCCGCGTTGATTTCGATCTGGAAAGTAACAACTGCTTCTACATCGGTGGCCCTAACGGAAGTTCGTTGGCTTTCCATATAAGAACCAAAAAAACAACAGGGCCCGGTTAAACTCAAGAATTTCGTGTAATCACTACATTTAACTTTCTGATCGAAGCAAAATAGGTACTCTAAATGGAATTGAGGTACTTTTTTAATCTCCATTGGAAACCGATTAAGGTGGAAAAAGTGCTCTTTTCGCTGCGATGAACATTGGTCTCGGAGGACGTGGAAACCACAATGATCGCGGAAAGTCGGTGAAGGACTACATCAAGAGTGGCAAGAAGTATGTGTGGATTACTGTTATGTTTAACTGGTCTGGACTACGTCAAATGTGGCAAGAAGTAGGTGTGGATTGCTGTTATATTTAACTGATCTTACACTTAAGATCCGCGAAGATCAGAATCACCTTGACAAATCGGGGACAAGGGGCAAGCACAAATCTCGGTGAGCTGGTCGTTGTGGAGCGCTCCATCAGCGACAATGGCTCGTCTGCCTATAGGATTAAATCGATTACGAAAGCGGGCGTGAGAGGGAAGCGGGAAGGTTTCATTTTCATATGTTGGCATTCTCTTAGCTTTAATGACTTTATCGAGATCAGTTTCAAAGTACTTTTCTCTTTTAAGAGAAATTAGTGTCGACTAAGAAATGTGATCTGGACAAACTGCTTGATCGTTATTGTATTCAACTCTGCAACCCTATTTTTTGGATGTCTCAAGATCGGTCCAGACATTTTCTTCAGCAAATGAAACCCGACAGCCTTTACAAGGTTTCCTTTTAATGACCATTTACTCTTCTCCTTTCTCATCTCTCTTCTTTTCTTTTCCTTTCCTTTCCTTTCCTTTCCTTTCATTTCTTTTCTTTTCCTTTCCTTTCCTTTCCTTTCCTTTTCCTATACCTATTTCTTTTTCTCTTCTCTTCTCTCCTCTTCTCTTCTCTTCTCTTTTCTTCTCTTCTCTTCTCTTCTCTTCTCTTCTCTTCTCTTCTCTTCTCTTCTCTTCTCTTCTCTTCTCTTCTCTTCTCTTCTTTCCTTTTCCTTTTCCTTTTCCTTTTCCTTTTCCCTTTCCCTTTCCCTTTCCTTTTCCTTTTCCTTTTCCTTTTCCTTTTCCTTTTCCTTTTCCTTTTCCTTTTCCTTTTCTCTTCTCTTCTCTTCTTTCCTTTTCCCTTTCCCTTTCCCTTTCCCTTTCCCTTTCCCTTTCCCTTTCCCTTTCCTTTTCCTTTTCCTTTTCCTTTTCCTTTTCCTTTTCCTTTTCTCTTCTCTTCTCTTCTCTTCTCTTCTCTTCTTTCCTTTTCCCTTTCCCTTTCCCTTTCCCTTTCCCTTTCCCTTTTCCTTTTCCTTTTCCTTTTCCTTTTCCTTTTCCTTTTCCTTTTCTCTTCTCTTCTTTCCTTTTCCCTTTCCCTTTCCCTTTCCCTTTCCCTTTCCCTTTCCCTTTCCCTTTCCTTTTCCTTTTCCTTTTCCTTTTCTCTTCTCTTCTCTTCTCTTCTCTTCTCTTCTCTTCTCTTCTCTTCTCTTCTCTTCTCTTCTCTTCCTCGTTCTATTTCTCTTCTTTCCCTATTCTTTTTTCTCCTTTATTAAATGCTGCAAGTCGATTTCCTTTATAGGCCGCCTATAAGGGTTGATTTGTCCGTTCAGATATTCATATATGCTACCGAGCTGGACCACACGCGGGATTGCTATGTCAAGGCTGTTAATGTCCTCTCCGATATTTCACGAATACTCATTCTTTTCAAGAAGCAATCAGAAGAGAAGAAGAGGTTTGTCCCATTTGTGACTCGGTGGCGGTTGCACGTAGAAATTGTCCGCTGCAGGGAATGCGAGAAGGCGCTGGAGCAGCTGAAGCAGCGGGGGGAAATCAACAAGATGAAGAAAGAACTGCGTGATCTTGGCTGGTTTCTTATCTGGGCTCCGCTTCGGGATGCCCGTGATGTTTGTCCTTTCTCCTTCTTTATTCCTTGATAACCATAAATGGCTGGGTTTGTACTTATCAGTTGATTGAAATGCTTTCTTTCAGGAGCAGAAAGATCTCCGGGAGTTTCGCTCTGCCGCAGTGGCGAGGCGGGAGGAGTTGAAGAAGATGCTTCTTACAAATCGGGAGGAAAGGAACCAGAAACTGGAGATGGCGGATCAAGTCAAAGATGAAATGGCTCAATTTTCCGAAGAGATGGATAATAAGACATCTTTCCGGTCGGAAAAGGTTAATGAAATTTTTTTTTTACTTTTCATAAAATTCTAATATTCATTACATTTACGCTTCTCCTGAAAATTCATTATTTCAATTTTGCTTTCAGAAAGCAGCTCACCAGGAGGCCATATCTGAGGAGAAAGATATCAAGACTCAGATTATGGAGAAAGAGGAAAGGATGCAGAACATGAAGAATGCATTGAGAAATATTGAGACGAGCATCTGCCAAAAGGAGAAGGAGATCACGGCCACTCAGGCAGTCAACGAGAGAAGGAGACTGGCCGGCCAGATTGATGGCGTCTGCGATGAGGTTTTCTCTTCAGTTTTATCCAACTCTTCTTCTCTCTGATCAGTTGTGAAAATTGCTGTTTTGTGCGAAGCAAATCAGTTGAAAAACTCGTAGTCATGGACGTATTTCGTCGCGTGGAACCTGTCACTAGTGTTTAATCTTTTTTTTCCAAGGAAACTGCCGAAAAATAGGCATATTAAACTGAGGGTACTTCCGTCATTTGCGTAAAAATTTATTTCGTCAGTTGCGTCAATTGAGGGAAAAAACAACTTTCGAGTTGATGCATCTTTGCGAAAGTTTTTTTTATGGAAGACGCTGGCATGACCATGTACACAATTAGGATGACGTTGCATATAAACGGTTAAGAGATGTTGCGACAGTTAAGGATGAAGAGTGGCGACATGCTGAGGCATGTCATCTAAAAGTACATGGGGGTTGATGGCCTTCTTGAGAGGGCGGGGCTGTCATCACAGTTAAGGATGAAGAGTGGCGACAAGCTGAGGCATGTCATCTAAAAGTACATGGGGGTTGATGGCCTTCTTGAGAGGGCGGGGCTGTCATCACAGTTAAGGATGAAGAGTGGCGACAAGCTGAGGCATGCCATCTAAAAGTACATGGGGGTTGATGGCCTTCTTGAGAGGGCGGGGCTGTCACCACAGTTAAGGATGAAGAGTGGCGACAAGCTGAGGCATGTCATCTAAAAGTACATGGGGGTTGATGGCCTTCTTGAGAGGGCGGGGCTTTCTTTCCTTTCTTTCTGCATCTGCAGAATCAACTCCTAAACGGGACCATCTCTTTGTTATAGAATGCGAACGAAGATGTTCGGATAGCATAAGAATTTTGAACTCTAGATGTACAACTGGTGGAATCGATCACATATTTTTTTAATTGAATGGAGAGTTAATCCAATGACTGCATGTTTTATCCAGCGGCGTTGTACTTGAGCTGCGTACACTCGGAGAGAGACGTCATCTGGCGGAGAAAGAAGTAGAAGAAGCGGAGAACGAATCGGCCGAGGCCAGGGATAATCTCGAAGAGAACAGCGCGGTCATGGGCCAACTCAAACATGACATTCAGAAACTGGAATCTCAGATCAGACAAGCTCGCGCCTGCAGGGGAAATGCTCTCGCGAGGTTTGTATTTTTTCCTCTTCATTTCTGCTAGAGAATTTGGTTTCAGGTTCGGAGAACATGTTCCCAGGATTCTAGATCTTATCAAGGATAACAGTCACAGATTCCAAAAGGAACCACTTGGGCCAGTCGGTTCGAACTTATTTATTTCACTTTGATTTAAATAATAAGGACATTGATTTGATTGAAGGTTCATATCTGACAATGAGAGAGCCGGCATGGGCATTCGCAGTGGAGGAAGCAGTTGGGCCTTCTCTCTGCAGCTTCGTTCTGGACAACCAAGCGGACAGGAGAACCTTCGAGCAACTCTTAAGACAACAACAAATTCATGTGCCCAATACTATCGTCGCTAGGTCTGAAGACTCCTTCTGACCACTTTGATAACTGAAAGTGTAATGTTGATGATAGGAGAGTTATGGTTGTAGGTTCTCATCTCATTCCCACGACACTGACCGCTTCTCCCCGCCTGCGGAGTGGCCGACTCTCGATCGAGTGCTGCACATCTCGGATCCCACCGTGCGAAACGCCCTGATCGACACCGCCTCCATCGAGTCCATTCTGCTCATCGACTCCGACCGGAAAGCACGCGACATTCTCGATGGCAATGTCCGCTTCCTTCCCTCAGTCCCTTGCTATTCCCCACTCCCCCGTCTTCACTATTCCCCGCTGTTCAGTGTCCACCCAACGTCAAATTTGCGATGACCCAAGAAGGAGGACGAGGCTACGGGAGGAATGCTGACGGGACTGGCCAGTATCGATTCTACCCGAATCTCAAGAATGATCGTCGCCCTCAAATGCTCACAGCAACAGACATTTTCGATGAGAAGTTGCCTTAATGACTTGTGTTCTTGATTAAAGTAGTTCCTTCAGGGCTCTCGAGGATGATCGCCAGCGCCAGCTGCAGCAGATTGAGAGTCTGAAGAAGGAATGCATCCAGGTTAGGCAGCGGGCTCTGCTTGCGAAGGAAGCAACATTAATTTCAGTTGCAAGCAGAGGCGGCGAAGACTTCGCGATCTCTGCATCTTGCTCAGCGCTCATTGAATGAGACTGTAGAGAAGATTAGAAGACTCAGTTACGAGAAGAACAAATTGGCACGGCAACTCGAGCAGCTGGATGAGAAGGACGACGACGGAATCCTTGCCAATCTGGTCTCGTTCTCTTCCTTTTTCTTAACTCAGCTAATCAGATTGACATTGCAGAGAGAAAGCAAAGAGGAGACACTGAAGAAGCTGGAGGAAGCGAAGAATGATAAGAAGGATCTCATGGAAGATCTGAAGAGGGCGAGTGAGCGGGTACAAGTTGCCTTCGACCTCTTCCAGGAAGCGAATGTTGAGATTCATAATATTGTCAAGGATCTGGATCCTCTTCAGGTCAGTTCGCGTCTTTTCAAGATCAACTTGTTCTTATATAACTTGCTAAAACGTTTAGCAAAGAAGCGATGTTCTGAGGAAGGAAATCGATGCATTGGATATGAAGTATGAGCAAATGTCTGCGAAGAGCAAGCAGATTGCGCAGAAGATTGAAGAGGTTTGTGGAGTCGGTACAAGGCTCAAAATTCATTGAATCTATATCAAATTGTCTTTGATGAGGATTTTTCAAATTAAAGTTTGACACTCGGGATACTCGTCTTGAACGTCTTTGTGAAGAGAGGGAGGCGGAGGCGTTAGAAACGACGAAGAATGGACTCATTCCTCCCCCAACCGGCATCTCGGACCCTCCCAGCTTGGAAGATCCAAGTTTCCCCCAGGCATCGACTGGAGAACTCAAGGAGCTCTATGAGAAGCAAGAGCGCAAGATTGAATTGGCTGAGAAAGTGTAAGTCTTTTTACGTTCTCACTCAGACCGTGTGAGAATAGATATTCTTCAGGAGGTTGCTGAAAAAGCCCGTTACAGAAGAACAGTTCCAGCAGATGAGACAGTCTTTTCTGCAAGGGAAGAAGTACATCAAGCGATTGGAATACATTGAGCAGGTCTGGGAGAGGGAGGAGGAGAGGGGAAGTGATGCTAAGAAGTGGAAGAGGGAGGAGGGTGGGTTAGATGACAAGTGCTGTTTAGAAGCTGAAGGAGTGCGTGAGTCTTCGCGAGCAACGCTTCCCGATAATGCGCCACTCCATCACCAGACGCCTCAAGGACTCTTTCTGCAAACTCATGGCCATCAGGGGGTACCAAGGCGAGCTCAGAGTGCGTCCTCTTCCAGCATGTTCTCCTCACTTTTCGGCTCTTCTCTTACTCTCTCCCTCTCTCTCTCTCTCTCCCTCTCTCTCCCCCCCCCCCTCTCTCTCCCTCTCTCTCTCTCTCTTCCTGTTTGCCTCTCGCGCATTCTCATCCGTCTCTTTCTGTGTCTCATTCTCTCCTTATTCCTCAGGTACGCAACGAAGCGAAGTCAATCGACATCCAAGTTCTGACCCACAAGCAAAGTAGAGAAAGAAAGCGTCGTTCGAACACAGATGTTCAGCAAGACTTAAAGGGTTTGTGGAGCTGGATTAGTTACTGCAATCCGACGTCTCTCTGGTTCTCCTCTTATCGCTTTCGCTTTACTCTACTTCTCTTCCTCCCTCCCTCGTTCTTCATCATTCTCTCTCTCTCTCACTCTCTCTATCTCTCTCTGTCTCTTTTCTCTCGTAGGTCTGTCTGGCGGCGAGCGATCATACACGACAGCATGTTTCATCATGTCCCTCTGGGAGGTCATGGAGGCTCCCTTCCGTTGTATGGATGAGTTCGATGTCTTCATGGATATGGTCAATCGAAAGGTGCAGTAATCAACAACGAGTATCAATGCATTTTGTCTTGTTCAATTTAATCTTATTTCCTTTCTGTCTGTATTTTTTTATTATTTTTTGAGATTGTAATGGACTTGCTCGTGAAGTTGGCGACCGAGGAGTTTTCGTACTCTCAGTTCATCTTCTTCACTCCTCAAGGAATTCGCGAGCTAGGTAAGCGCAATCGGGTGCAGGTCTTTGAAATGCCCAAAGTAAGGGGATGATTTGATTCCTCCCTTTCTCTCTGTCTCCCTTCCACCTTCCCTCTCCCCCGCCTCTCTCTCTCTCTCTCTCTCTCTCTCTCTCTCTCTCGTTATCCCTTTTGAAGTTCCCGCTTTCTATTGTATAGAGCCGCATTATATTCACTTCTACTTGCAAGTCCTTCTTAAAATTCTCGTTTGTAATGCATTGTTAGGTGTTGTACTCGTTTGAACTGCTTTGTTAATTCTAGAAGATTTCATTCGACCGTGTCCTTTTTACTACCATTCCATCGATTTATAAGAGTATTATTATTCTTTCGTTCTAGCTTTTATTTCTCTTTAATTATAGAAGTCAAATACTGGTGTTGAACAGTAGGCCGTTGACGATTTAAATTCGGTTGTTAACTTGCTTTAAATTCCACCCTGTGCTTGAAATGTGCGATTTCGCGTAGATTCGGGTGCAGAAAAATGTGCTAACCTTAAGTGAGAAGTTGGTGATGTTACTTCTTGCTTATTTCTTCAATCCGTCGATTCTGGGATTTGCAGTTAACTATTTTCTTCGCTGTCGCAGTGTAATAAATGTAAACAAAATCGTTTCTTGAACGAGAATGTCTTTGGTATGCTGCCAGTTTATTTCTACTTTGAAATGAGAAGAAAGTGAAGATTTGTCGCAAGAAGGGTGTTTGGGTTGGGGAGAGTTGATTATGCAGTTGCAGCTGGGCAGAATGGATGGGCCTGCTCTCGGCTCTTCTAGTGGACTCGTCATTGAAAATTTTAACAGAGGTCGCTTTTCTTGCTGTTTGAAATGTCGAAACAATATGTGTTGAGGACTTCGATCTCGGCTTCTCAGTGAGCAGCTGGCTACTGTGGCGAGTACGGTAGCTCTGCTGGAGACTCACTCCTTCCCGCAACTGGTCAACACTATCATCGTGCGTCTCATCGATGTCTTCCATGACGGGTTTGCACTCCTCGTGGCAAGTTATTTCGTTCTTTTTTTACCTCGTTTCTAGGTCGAACAGCATTCGGGCGGCTATCAGCCGGGTATTGGGAGAATGCCGAAGCCAACTTCGATTCGTATTCTCAGTCAGCGTCCTCTCTCTCTCTCTCTCTCTCTCTCTCTCTCTCTCTCTCTCTTCTTTCTCTCTCTCTTTCTCTCTCTCTCTTTCTCTCTCTCTATCTCTCATTCTCTCTCTCCTCTCAAGGTTCACGTGGTCCTCCGCCGATTACTGAACCTCTCTCACTCGAATGACCCGAAGGCACGAGCTCTGATGCTGGTCGCTCTGTCCAACTTGGCTCCGCTTGCTGCGGACAATAAGCAAGTGAGAGGATCCTCTTCCTTGTCCATTGTCTCTTCGTCTCTTCTGGCTGTCCTTGCAGGCTCAACACGTCGTGTTGGAGGCGCTAAACAGTGCCCACGACTGTGAATTTGAAGGAGCGTGCTCGGCTGTGGGAGCCTTCGCTTTGGAATGCATGTATGGACTGTCTGGTTCATTTTTCTCTGGTGTATTCTTTCATCTATTTGCAGCGAGTTTTCTTCAACTGTTTTGAATGAGCTGTCTGGCCATCTCTGCTCGAGCGCGACCAGCGTGGAGAGAAAGGTCATTCTACTTCCCTGAAGATGAAAAGGAAAGGGGGAGATTGCAGACCCAGCTCGTGTCGCTTATCGGAGGGATGCGTGCAAACCAGGAAACCATCGATGCCATCTTTGAAGTGGGCGCTTCTCTTTTGGAGACCAACACGAATCCAACGGTTCGCTTCTCATTCCAATCATTGTTTTGTGATTGCAAGTGAGGTCCTGATGTCTCTGCTTGCAGTTTGTTTGCACTCTCCTGTCCTCCCTTACTCATTTAGCTGCTAGAACGCGATTTGTCATCCCTAGACAGGTTTGTCTTTTGAATATTTCCTGGATGGCATAAACTGTAGTCCGTTCTGTGTCAGCTAAGTCTGCTGCTCTCTGTCATCTCTTCTGCTGCAATCTCGCCTTCTCTCACACTTCTCGCTCTCCGCCAATTGACTCTCCTCGCTCGCCACCCTCATCTTTGGAATCAAGATCACGTTAAGGTTAGAATGAATATATTTGTAATTCCTGCTGTGTTCAAGAACTGAAGTCGTTGCAGTGTCTGGCAGACTACCGAGTGGTTTGCAGTGAAAGGGAAGAGACTGCGTGTGCCTGGCTCTCCGCCCTCGCCGTGCTGTCTCGCCAGCCCCTCCTTGAGCAGATCCCTTACTTGGCTGGTCAGTCTTTAACTTTCTCTCTCTCTCTCTCTCTCTCTCTATCTCTCTCTATCTTTTCTCTTCATCTCTCTCTCGTATTTTGCAGGGGCACTGTCTCAGTTGTCCTCTCTGTACGGTGAGGCGAGTCTGAATGAGAGGGTGTGCTTCCTCGACTTCTCTGTCAACCTTTTTCTACTCAGCGGGGACTCCCTTCATCGTGATTCTCTTCTCAATTCCATCGTTTCCACTCTCGCTCTCTCCCACTCTCCTTCCAATGCTCGTCGAGTTAGCTCCTGTCCCTGTTATCCTTTTCTTTCTTTCTCTCTATGCTTCCCTTGAGTTGTGTCGATTGGCTGGTCGGTTCCTGTGTAGTCGTGAAGTGGATGACAAGCTGGCGACGGAGGCAGTGCAGTCGATCTGTGCAGTGAGAGGGGCGTCGGAGGGGGCAGGGGGGTCGGGGGAGTTGCTTGAGCTGTTTTGTCTGCTCGCGCACTCCCGCGAGTGTCTGGCTGGCCCCCTCTCCGAGTGGTCGGCTGCCAGGCTCTCCTCCGGCTGCTCCACTCAGCTCCCTCTCGCCGTCCTTCTTCTCTGCCGTCCTGGCAGAGATCTCCCTCTCTCTACTTCCTCTCTCTCCTCTCTCCACTTCCGAAGTGATCTCGAAAGATATGATGCAGCTCGAGCTGCCTTCCGCACCGGCCACTGGAAGGATATAGCTCTCCCCCTCTTGCAACAATGCTCCGACCAGGTTTCTCTCTCCCTCTCTCTCTCTCTCTCTCTCTCTCTCTCTCTCTCTCGTCTCCAGAGTCTATCCTGGCAATGCCGTGGGTGGTTGTGTGCCGTGCGTGGGTTGGCAGGAAGTCAGCCATCGACCTTCTCGGTGTCTGACATGATGGAATCCTCTCATCATCTCCGCTTGGCCAAGGATCTGTTAGAGGTTTTGTTTTCGTTTGGCTGGGACTCCTTGAGTAGCATGAATTGCAGAGAGTGAATGGGGGCCCCTCCCCTCGCCCTCCTCCTTTTCCCGCCCGATTCGTCCGCGCGCTACTCACTTCACGAGAAGCTGAGTCAGACCTCTCTTCCTTCTTTCAGCCTCTTTCTTTCTCTTCGTCTCTCTCCCCTTACTCTCAGCCTCTTTCTCTCTCTTCGTCTCTCTACCCTTCTTCTTCTCTCTCCCCTCTCTCATCTTCTTTCTCTCTCTTCGTCTCTCTCCCCTCTCTCACCATCAGCCTCTATCTCTCTCTTCTTCTCTCCCCTCTCTTTGTCTCCAACCCACTTGAGCCTGTTTCTGTCTTCAGACTACAGCTTCTGTCTTCTTTGTCAACCATCACGAGTCTGGGTCCCTGTCTCAGTCGACTGAATGCGTCGCGCATGGTTCATGACGCGACTGAAGCGGCAGCGCGTGGTCTGGGAGCAGCGGAAGAGGAGTGGGCGGAGCTAGGGAGGAGATGTCTGGACGCGGATGAGGAGAGTCTCTCCGCCCTCTCCATGATGCAAGCTGCCGTCTCCGCTCTTCGCCACGCTCTCCTCTGTCTCGGCCAGCCAACTCCTCCTCCGTTAGTCCATCTCTGTCTTCACTCTCGTCTCTCTCGCATTCCTTTCTTCTTCCCTTTCACGCATTCTTGTTTCTCCTTCTTTTCTACTTCCCCGTTCTCTCTTTCTCTCTCTCTCTCTCTATATATATATATATATCTCTTTATCATGCTGCAACTGTTTCCACCTTGAGGCCAATGAACGTTCCTTGCGTGTCTGGAGGTGCGACTTCCACGATGGAAAGAAGTGTAGTGGTGTGGGCAGCAGCGAGTGCTCAGAACTTGGCTGGTCGGGGGGAAGAAGTGACTGAAGAGGTGAGAAGGAGGAAGTGACCGGTGAGATGAGTTTACGGGAGAGTGTTGCAGATGCTGGCTCATCTCTTGAATATCATGAAGACTCTCTATCTCCGGCCGCTCTTTCTCCCTCGTTTCTTCTTTCAACAAATGAGGAATACTAATATTCAGGTTGCTTTGCTTGGACTGCACTCCTATTATATCCTTATACTTTGTTACTTAGATAGAATTACAATGGCATAATTGCATATATTTTTTGTATGCTTCTTCTTGAGTTGACTGTATCTCCTGGAGTGGATGGCGAGGTGTCAGTTCGGAGTGGACAACCGATTCCTCTCCGAGTGGACGGGGTGATTTCTGGGAGAGACGCGGTCTCTTGCGAGTTCATTATCATCTCCACCCGAATTCATTTCTACAATGCTTCCGGGGTACCTTTTCTATTTATTCCTTCCGTCCGATAAGTTGGTCGGTTCTTTGGCATTTAAGACCAGTATAGGAATGACCTGCCTGTTCTTTCTAATTGAAATATTGCGAGTGGAAGTGGAACATTGATTAATCCTAACCTAATTTCCTATCCGCCCATGCCGCTCCCAGTTGCTATTCCATCCAGAGGTGTCAACGAGCCCAACATTTTTGGGCCGGCCCGGCCCGTCGGGCCCAAGGTCTGGGCCGGCCCGGCCCGAGCGATTTCCGGGCCCTAGAATTTTGTGCCCGGCCCGGCCCGTGAGCCCGTTTGAGCCCGATTTTCAAAAATTGTGGAGGAAAACATGTCCGGCGACCTAAAGAATATTTTGAAATTCAGTATTTTTCATGTTCATGCTATGTATATTAATTTTAATGTATATTAGAAAACGTTTTAGGAGAAAAATGAACAAATGAAGAAAGTTTTGCACTTAAAAGTGCCACCAGTCGTCTTGACTGGATGACATCGTGTGCTAATCGGGCCGGTCCAACTTTTTTGGGCCCGGCCCGGGGCCCTGGGAAGTTGGGCCGGGCCGGGCCGTTGACACCTCTGATTCCATCTCAATGTTCGTGATCAATTACGGTGGTGCGCGTTAAAAATACCTTTTAGATTCCTTGAGTTTGTTTTATTATTGAGAATTAAGCTTTAAAATTTATTTGTTTTCATCTCTTATTTTCTTTCAGAAGGACTACAAGGAAAAGCGGACGGTGGAAACTGAGAAGGGCTGTTTCTTCTCTGCTCAATTCTTGTTCACCTTTAACGAGGTCATACCTGTAATTGTTTGCTCGTTATCTCAAGGACAATTTTTTAGCATTTAAAAGTTTACAGATACGATTTCAGTCCGCTCAAGTCGATTTCACGGTTGAAGTCGTCGATTCTGTTCGTCGGAAATGTTGGCTCTCTGATGCCACTGCAACATTGCGAGTCGATCTCAGTCATTAGTAACCATCTTCATTTCTCTCTCTCTCTCTCTCTCTCTCTCTCTCTCTCTCTCTCTCTCTCGCTCGCTCGCTCTCGCTCTTATATCTATTCCAGTATGCAAAGTGTTTTTCGAAACCGTTGACATTTATCTTAATTTATTATCAATGCTTCTTCTGAATAAAAGACGTGGGTATGATAGCAAATTGTTTCTATTGGTACCGTGTCTGAAAGACATGAGAAATGAAGGTTTTCAGAACGGGAGGTTGTCAGCGTTCTGAAGATAGAACTACAAGAGTATTAGAGGATTCACAGAAGGGCAGTCTGGGAGGTGAGATGTCCTCGGAGCGGTCGGCTGCAGCGAACGCATCTCCGGCAGGGCTGCTTGGGGAGCGCGATGCCCACCCTCTCCCTGCCCACCGCCTCCTGCAGCACGCGGTATCTCTTGTCGTTCTGCTCGTGTGCCGCTTGCCAGGCGGCAGCTGCCGCTTCCCTCGCTGCGGCTGCGCCCTTCGCCGCGTCCGCTCCAGTTGGACCGCGCAGTTTTTCTGCTGCTGCCTGCAACTAGAAGTAGTAAAGAATACTTTCTCGAAGTACTGCGAATTTTGTGACTGTTATTTTTTGAGAATCGTGAGTGAGTTCGTAGCAGTTATTTCTTTTGAATGGATGTGGAATACGTTTTCTCTGATGAATGCGAATCGATTCTGTTGTCGAAGTCGAATGTCTTCGTCGCATTCTTCCTGTCTTCTTTTGAAATCCTCCAATTGCTTTATCGAGTCCCTGCAAGTGGGTGCATTTTCTCTTTCTTCTCTCTTTTTCTCTACGTATTTCTTTCAAATCTCTTCTCTCTCTCATTCTCTTATTCTCTCTCTTCCTCTCTCTCTCACTCTCTCTCTCTCTCTCTCTCTCTCTCTCTGCCTCCCTCCAACCTGAGAGCATTGTTCCTAATGTCCTGCTGAGTGTAGTGTCTCCTACCCCTAGCCTCCCTCCAGCCATGCTCATCCGGTCTCATCTCCCACCACGCCATCCCTCGAGTTGCTTCTTTTCTCCTTCGTCCCATCTCCATCTGACAAACGGAAAGGATAAGTAAAACGAAAGTTTGCTGTCATCAATGGACTGGCCTGGAATTCGAGAGTTTTCTGGTAAGAGCGGCGATCGTGAGACGCTTTCGCCGCTTCCTCGTAGCGGAGACCGGCTAACCTCAACAAGGAGTTGCGGCCGTGCAAATAGAGGAGGGCAGAGAGAGAGACAGAAAGAGGGAGTGAGCAGACGAAGAGAGCAAGAGAGGGAGAGAGAGAGGGAATGAGCAGACGAAGAGAGCAAGAGAGGGAGAGAGAGAGGGAGTGAGCAGACGAAGAGAGCAAGAGAGGGAGGGAGAGAGGGAGTGCGCAGACGAAGAGAGCAAGAGAGGGAGTGAGCAGACGAAGAGAGCAAGAGTGGGAGAGAGAGAGCAGAGGGAGGGAGAGAGATACTGATTGGCAGCGTTGTTGTTGGCTTGAATGGCGAGTTGCTCGTCCCGTTCACTTTCACGGATTAGCCTGTCCCTCCTCTGATTCATTTGCTCTGCCAGTTCCTCTTCGAACTTTTCCTGCTTTTTCCGTTTTTCTCCCTCCAGTTCTAGTGCGTCTTCTTGCCGAAAGATACGGTAGTCCATCTAATAATTTGATTTAAAAAAAAACTTGAAACTGATGGTGAAATAAAAAAAAATTCAGGAATGAGGAACTGACCGGAGGAGATTTGATACGACTCTTTCGGCTCTCTATCATCTCAGCATTCACTGCATTTATCTGTTGCTGTAGGAGACGACGACTCTCGGCTTCTTGCTGAAGAGAGAGAGAGAGAGAGAGAGAGAGGGAGAGAGATAAGAGAGAGAGAGAGAGATAGAGGGGAAGAGATAATAAAAGGAGGAGAGGAAGAGAGATGACTGAGCAGCATACGGCGGGAAGAAACGAAACCAGCGGAAAATGTAGGGAAATTTTTGGAATCGTGCAAAAACTTTCTAATTAAAAGGAACGCTTAATTTTATTATATTTTCATGACTGACCTGGAGCTGCTCTGCCTCGTTCCTTGCAACCTGGGCAGCATGTTCCATGACCCGCCTCTTCACTTCTTCTGCTTTCTTCTCGTTCTCATCTTGCTCTTTCTAGAAACCTAATTGTAGATCAAACATGTCATGGACATTCCGAAATAACAAATTGGAAGAATTCGATCTGGAGAGAAGGAGAGAGCAAAGAGATCGTGTGAGAGAGAATGAGAGAGTGAGAGCAAATGAGCGAGTTAGAGAACCACAGTAGAGTAGGTAATAGAGTGATGGAGAGAGCAGGAGAATGAAGAGAGAGAGAGAGAGTGAGTGAGAGAGAGAGAAAGAGAGAGAAAGAGAGAAAGAGCGAGAGAGAGAGAGAAAGAGAGAGAGAGAGAGAGAGAGAGAGAGAGAGAGCGCGCGCGAGAGAGAGAGAGAGAGCCTGACAGTAGAGAGAGAGCGATGTGGCGAGGTTAAGCTTGCAAGAGAATGGTAGCAGGAAGAAATGTTTAGAAAGCAATGCTGAGATAGCTCTGACACGAAGACGCTCCTGGAAATCTTCCTCTGCCCTGCACTGGTCGCAGATCTCGTTTGAGTGCTCCAGATATTGTTGTGTAGAGACATCAAATCCATTCTGAGAGAAGACGCGGTCATCCTGGCAAGGGAAGGAATGCTCGCGGAAAAAAACAAAACCTGTATTCGACGAATATCTCCCATCGCTTGAAGTCTCCCAAATTCACTTCCATTTACAACGGGAATCTTAAAGGAGGTGGGCGTATGTAGGAAGGCAGGCAAAGCGAGGGATAAAAATAGCATACTAAAAAGTAAGAATGTGAGTGTTAAACATTAGCATGAGTAACGATGCACTGCTCTTCTCTCTCCAATCCACTCCACGCGTCTCGCTCTCCATTCATCCTGAATCCGTCGATATTTCTCGTTAGAGCCGCGAGATCGCCTTGATCCTCGCGACGATTCCGAAAGGGAGCCTCCTCCATATCACTCGCCAAACTCTCCCCACGGCGGTGGAGATAAAGGGGATCCAAGCTACGAGGGGGCTCGTGCTCCTCCTGTAAGAAATGTTGGTGAGAGAGAATGTGAAGTAGAGGAAAGGCTACAGTAAGATTAAACAAAAAGACATAACGGAGGATAACATACATGAGGAGGAAATGAAGAGCCGTGCCAGTCATGTGAAGGATCCGGAGGGGGAACTTGGAAGGAGGGAAGGGGGAGGCCCATTTCGAGGGGTTCGGGGGACGTCAACGGAGAAACTGAAGGAAATCAAAGTGGAAAAGAATGCGTTTTGTTTTGAATTGAAGAAGGAGCTCTAACACTTGGGCAGGTATCTCTTGCTGAGTTCAGCATTGGTCGGAGGGGGAAAGCGAGGAGCGGAGAAGTTGTCAAGAGCTGCTGAATGGCAGTCGGATTGTCTGCCCCACCCAGTCATTCTCTCCCTTTACTCACCTTGGACGCCTTCGGATTCTCGCGGTTCTCGATTCCCCATTCGATCGTAGAAATACACTTTACCGTACCTCATTTAAACGGGTGAGAGTCTTTTCTGGCTGAAACTTGTTGTCTTGAGAAACATCTAAAGTGCACACAACTGTGCAATCTGAGTAGTTTCGCTGGCGGCAAGGGACATATGAATACTTTTCTCACTGACTCAGTCTCCAGGATTCCCCCTGTCTCCATCTCTCCCCTCTCTCATTTCTCTGTGCCATCTTTTCCCTCTCTCGATTCTGTACCTCCATCTTCCCCTCTCTCGTTTCTCTGTCTCTATCTTCTCCTCTCTCGTTTCTCTGTCTCCATCTTCTCCTCTATCATTTCTCTGCCTCCATCTTCCCCTCTCTCGTTTCTCTGTCTCCATCTTCCCTTCTCTCGTTCCTCTGTCTCCATCTTTCCCCTGTCTCATTTGCTCTCCATTCCCAGTCTGCAAACTCGAATCTCATGCACAAATAGCTGTAAAGTACAATGTTACTAAGGTTAGTGCTAGTAGTTGTAGAGTCTTGCTTGCTTTGCCCCTATTCCTCGTCAGCCTGGCTTCCTTCTCGGTCTCGCCAGTTGCCGTGCTCTCTCATCCCTTTAGGCACTTTCAGTAGTTCCGCTTGATCAGTCCTTTAGTAGAGTCATCGTTGCATGGCACGGGCATGCAATTCATCGCTGTCTGTTCTCTCTCTCTCCCCCCCCCCAGTGGACACTGTTGAATGAATAATCTTATGTTGCATAAGGCTTCACTTCGTGCCTTTCAATTAACATTTCTCTATTGTCACCAATCTAACATTTCTATATCCCTCTGGTCTATATTTAATTCCATCTCTCATTATGCCCCCATCTCTCTAATTTCTTCCTTGGTTTTTTCCTTAGTCTTTCCTGCATGCCACTGTTTATATATCAAACTATCCGCTCTGTTTTCTCGTCTATCACAACGCTTTATATTCCGGCAGGACTGTTTCACAGTCTCAAACAACAGCTCCTATTAACATGATAAAATAATGCCCGAATCAAGAGATATTACCAGTCTAGGATGCATCGCTCATCTTTCAAAACTGTGGTCGCCATATCGGTTTTGGCTTCTTTTCGCAGGATTCACTAGGAAGTGAGATTGGTAGAGGAAGAGAGGGAGCAGAAGGGCGAGGGGGAGGGGGAGGGTGAGGGTTGTCCTTTTTTGGAATGACAGATTCGTGTTCTTCATCTACTACATCAATGATTGTCTCAGCAGAGGAAGAGGAGGGGGAAGAGGGGGGAGGAGAGGAAGAAGTCACCCGCGAAGAAGGGGGAGGAGTAGAAGAAGTCACCCGCGAAGACATGGCACAACTGCCAGTGGCTCCCACTGAGGACAGCAGGGAAGAACAACTCGCACTGCAAAATTATTCGAATTTAGACATCGCGAGAAAAGAAGAGTTTAAACCCCAACGTTTCATATATGTACATACATATGTACATATATACATAGTATGTACCCCTCTCGATTTTCCGGAAATATTATAAAAGGTGAAAAGGAAGTGAATTCTCTAGAAATAACCTGAGGTGCCGCACGAGAGCGTGGTGGAGTTGTTGATTTGAGAGGGAAGAGGGAGGGAGGGCGACCTGAAGGAAGTCGAAGGTCGCCTTCGACGCCTCCGCGAAGCCCTCGTGCAGACCACGGCGAAAGGCTGCTTCTCAACTCATTCTTCATTTAGGAGAGCGAGAGAAGAGAAGAGAGAAAAAGAGAAAAAGAGAGAGAGAGAGAAGAGAGAAAGAAGAGTGAGAGAAGAGAGCGAGATAGAGAGATAGAAAGAGAGAGAGAGAAGAGAGAGAGAGAGAGAGAGAGAGAGAGAAGAAGGAGAGAGAGAAAAGAGAGAGAGAGAGCAGAGAGAAGAGAAGACAGAAATAGATAGAGAGAGAGAGAGAAAAGAGAGAGAGAGAGAGAGAGAGAGAGAGAACAGAGGACAGAAATAGATAGAGAGAGAAGAGAGATGGAAGAGGGAGAGATTGACAGGAATGGAAATAGAGCACCTGCAGTGCTCGGTAGTGCCGGCGAGTCTGATTGCAGCACCTTTATATAGTCGATTGTCATCTCCAGGATATCTGCCTTTTCAAGCTTCGCTCTAAATAAATATTTCACAAGGAGAGAGAGGGGGCTAGAACTAGCTATGGGAAATTTAGAAATAACGGGAAAATACGACAGAAAGAGAGAGAGGAGAGAGAGAGAAAGAGAGAGAGATTTAGGGGAACGAGACCTGTGTTGTGGAGCAACATGTATTAGATTGTCCTTGAGCCATGCGAGAGAGTCGTTGATTCTCTTCCTCCTTCTTTTCTCCATAAGAGGCTTCTTCAACTGCAACTCTTAAATCTTCATTACTCTAACAGTCTATTTCTGAATAGCCTATGCATGTACAGCAGCCTCACTTATCATTCTTCACCATTTCCTTTAAAGTGAGCTGCATATTTGCAATTGCACGGCAATCGTAACTTGCGATCTGAAGAAAGCGGACGAGGAGAATTCCTCACTGAGGAAGCTGAGGAATGAGAGAAGAGCGGCGGAGATCGGTGCATCCGGAAAAGGTAACATTGTCTTGTATTATGCATCCACACCTCGTTACCGTACACTTATCGGGACTATGGATAGAGGGCGAAGAGAGAGAGAGAGAGAAAGAGAGAGACAGAGATTGAGAGGGAGGGAAATCAGAAAAAGAGAAAAGGTAGCGAGAGGAGAGAAAGAGAGAGAGAGAGAGAGAGAGAGAGAGAGAGAGAGAAGAGACAAGAGAAGGGAAACTAAGTAGAACCAAGACGAGGGGAGCAAGTATGAATAAGGCGAGAGGAAGAGACGGGGGATGAGACGTAATGGTGAGAAATAGCGATAGGCGGGGAGAGGGAACAGAAAGAGGAAGAGCACGAGTGAGATAAGCAATCGCCGTCAACTCACTGGAAATGTGAACGGTTCACCACTTCGACACGAATGCGCACAATTTATTAGGCCGCTTGACATGGACGAGCGTGAAGGAAAGCAGGTGAGAGAGTACGTGAGGGAAGAGAGAGACTCATATAATAGGAGATTGAGAGAGAGAACGGGAGGTGAAGAGACAGAGAGAGAGAGAGAGAGAGAGAGAGAGAGAGAGAAGAGTTCATGTTTAACAAAAAGTATGGAAAGGGTCAAGCATGCAGAGTCTTTTTGAACTTTTTTTTAAAACTAAATAGAAATAAAAATAAACGTTATGTTAAATGCATAGCAACGCTTGCACTTCTTAAGTTTTAAAACAATTACTTTATTTACGGCACCGGAGTGACAACGTGGTTGAAGAATTAGCAATAATATATAATATGTTGAAGCTAAGCAAACAAACATAGCATAGTAACAATTAAAACATTTAGCAAAACCTTAAACGATCGATGACTCGCTTCTCCTTCTCACTCAACTAGGATCAAAGCGAGCGATCGAGATCGAAGAGGAAGAAATCAGTTGAATAGGAAATAGCGAGACAGAGAGTGAGAGAGAGAGAGGGAGCGAGAAAGAGAGAAATAGAGAGAGAGAACGGGCGAGAACGGAGGGAAAACGAATAAGTGGTCGCCGAGTCGTGATCAGCCAGAAGCTTTTGATCAGCTGCTTCTGATTAGTCTTCACTAGCCTGACGAAGAAGGGGCGAGCAACAGTGCAAGGAGAAGAGACGAATTTCGTATTAGGTAGAAGTGATTTGCATACTTGGAAGACTTTTGTGGAGTGTAAATCGAGAGATTAAGAGAGGCAATAGCCGTAGCCGAGCACAGTTGTAGAGAAGAGTTGAGAGACAGAGAGATAGCACGAGAGAGAGTGAGAGAGTGGGAAAGAAAGAGAGAGAGAGAGAGAGAGAGAGAGAGAGAGAGAGGAGAGTGAGAGAGAGGGAAAGAAAGAGAGAGAGCGAAAGAGAGAGAGAGAGAGAGAGATAGCACGAGAGAGAGTGTTAGAGAGGGAAAGAGAGAGAGAGAGAGCGAGAGAGAGAAAGAGAGGGAGGCAGAGATATATGGAGCGAGAGGAGAGATGGAGAGAGAGAGAAGGAAAGAGAGAGAGAGAGAGAGAGAGAGAGAGAGAGAGAAAGAGAGAAATGGAAGGAAACTGGAGAGATCAGAGGATGGGGAGAGGAGAGAGAAGCGGTGACATCAAAGGGCGCCACGCGTGCCGCTCAACAATTCTGGGATGGCTGACAAATTGGAGTGGGAAAGAAGTCATCTGGGGGATGGTCTGGGAAGAGGGCGGCGTGCCTCCAGAGGGATCTCCACTCTCTCTCTCAGTCTCTCTCTCTCTCTGTCTCGCTCTCTCTCTGTCGCTCTCTCAATATCTCTCTCTCTCTGCCGCTCTCCCTATCTCTCTGTTTCACTGCCGCTCTCTCCCTCCATACCGTACTCTCTGTCTCTTTCCGCTATGACACGCTTCCTCCCTTCGTGTTCGCTAGAATAATCACAATTTCGATGTGAAAGATGTGTGGACTCCATGGGATTTTCGTCTCGGATGACAAGAGAGTCGTAGATAACAGAGTCATTCTGTCAAATAGGAAACGGGAATACGCGCATCGAGACAGGTGGTTTAGGAGAGCGAACGTGAAAGAGAGAACAAGCATAACAGAGAGAGATACAGAGAGAGTGAGAGAGAGAGTGAGAGAGACAAAGAGACAGAAATACACGGAGAAAAATACAGAGAGAGAGACAAAGAGACAGAAATACACAGAGAGAGAGAGAGAGAGAGAGAGAGAGATGTAGAGAGAGAGAGAGAGAGAGAGAGAGAGAGAAAGAGAGAGAGGGCGGCTAGAATAGAGAGATACAGCGAGAAGAGAAAAGGGAGTGAGAAAGAGGAAGAAGTTTGAGATTCAAAGAAAATGATGAACGACAATATACACACCATTAAGCTTCCAGATCGCCTGCCTCTCCACGCGGTTGACATTTCCTTTCCCACAGTAAAAAGCGGAATATTATGACCCAGGCTGAGATGTAGAAAAAAGCTCCGACGAGATGAAGATTGAAGAAGTGACAAGTCCCCGATGGAATGGTTAGAGGTGACACGGAGAGAGAGTAATTGAGAGAGAGAGAGTGAGTGAGAGAGAGAGAGGAGAGAAAGAGGAGAGAGAGAGAGAGAGAGAGAGAGAGAGAGAGAGAAAGAGAGTTGGGTAGAAAACACGAGTGCGGAGGAAGCGGAAAGGGTAAGGGTTACAAACTAATTTCTATAGGAGATATGCCGGGCTTGGAAACAGATTAGATTTCTGAAAGTATGAAAATATTGGAGATCTTTGACACCCTTCCCCCACATTCATCTGATCACTCGTTTCCTGATCCTCCTTAACTTCCTTTCTCCCTCTCTCTGTCTATCTTTCTCCATCTCATTCTCCTCTCTCATCACTGTCCCTCATCGCCTGCCAGTTGCCGAAGTGAAAGGCATAAAAACTAATTGCACACGCGCTTTCGTCGTCTTCGCCGTGGCTCGTGTGTGCCAATAAAATCATTCGATGTTGCGATTTTTACGATCTGTGGAGACCGGTTGGGAGGGTGGCTGAGGGGAGGAAAGGAAGGAAAAGAGAGAAAGGACTAGCAGATACGGTAGACAAGTACGGATCAAGCAGAGGGTCATCTCAGAGTGTGGATCGGGAGCTAGCGAGTAACAGGCTGAGATGGGGTCGGATAGGGAAGGCGGCTGGCAGGAGAATCCCCCTTCTCTTTCATCTTACCGCCGTTACGACCAATCAGAAGGACATTAATCACGCCCAAATGTTGCGAGAGACCCGAGACGGAGTCCCCCTCTCGCTCTCACTCGGCCTCCCATCTCTCTCTCTACCCGCCTTTCTCTTCGCCTTCCTTCTCCCTCTCTCTCTTCGCCTTCTGTCTCCGCCTGCCGTCTCTCTCTCTCTCTCTCCCTCTCCGCTTTTTCTCATAGTTGTGTGCAGCGTAGCTCATTCTTCTCTATATACCTTTCGTTGTCCTATACCGTCATACTAAGAAAATGCAGAAATATTTGGCTCCGTTTTCATAAAAAAAAGAGAAGTATCGCAAATGCTAAAGATATTAAAATATTTAGAACCTATATATCCTTTACACAATAATAACCACGAAAATAAACATGAAGCAGAAGTAGAAAGACATCTTTTCTAGACATAGCAATTAGGAAATCTATCAACAAGTAAACAAAATCTCATTATTTCCTTGTCTTTGTAAGAACAGGGAGATTCTTGAATGTATTCTCGTATTCCTTCTTCTTCTTCTCGATCTTAGCCGCGTCGTCTTCACTGGGAAAACCAGAGCGTTTGTCGATGTAGTCACTCTTCGGAAGACCGTAAAGCTCCTGCAAGACTCTTTCTCTCGAGGCTGTCATATTGTTCTAACAAAATTTTTTGACTCTTCGACTATCACTACCCCAGAGGGCCCCCAAAAATTCAACATTTTTGGGGGCCCTCTGGGGTAGTGATAGTCGAAGAGTACCCAAATTCTATACAAAACATAACAAGCAAATCTGATTTCATAAAATTCGATTTGTAGGATTCTTACTTATAAAATGACAAAACTGCCGTGTACTCATGGTGTTTCATAGAGACATAATAGTTACATTTGTATTTAATCTCATCTCTTTCTACTAGGGGGTTCATTTTATCTTCATACCTTAGATTGTAGTTTTAAAGGGAATTTTACACTTTTTACACTGTCCATCTTGCCCTCCTACTCCTCTGTCTTCTTATTGCCTTACTCCTATCCCCGTATAATAATAGTCCTTATATTATTTATTACCTCCTTTTTTTTACTATCGCTTCTGCTTCATTGTATCATGCTTTCGCTAATTCCACCACGTCACACTTGGGTATGGGTAAATAAATTAACTAAGAAGTTAGTAAGTAGGTATTACTTATCAACAACAACCACAAATATCTGGAAGATTGTGTTGAAAAGAATAGGAATACCTCTAGAGCCATGAGCCGTGACCAGTGAGGGTAGAGTTTCCTTCCAGTCGGAGCAAGGTCGTTCTGCCAGACCTTATTGGACCCTTCGATCACTTCCTCCACGTACTTCTCCGGTTGGAAGGCCTCTAGCTCGGCCAAATGAGCTTTCATTCTCTTCTGGTACTCACGTTCTGCCTACAATTCGGACTCCAGAATAACAACCACAGCGTATACGACTATTCATCATCCCACATCTATACAAAAGAGAGGGGGGGGGGGGAAGAGAAGGAAGAGACCTTGAGTTTCTTCTCACGATGATATTTCTGGTACTTGGCCCAATCTCGATTATATCGCTTTCTTCTCTTGTGCTTCTTCATTTTCTTTCTCCGAATAGTAAGCATGCGAGGAGCAGCCAGGACGGGAACTGCTGGCAGCAGAGGAGGCGCTTCATACACCTAAATAAAACGACTTAAAATTCATAATAAGAAAATTAGCAAACTAACTATATGCTCCCAAAATGAAAGATGACCGACGACCTTATAATAAGGCCAACCTGGTCGGTTGCGGGCTCATTCTGATCAAGGATCTCCTTGTCATACGCAGGAGCCACCAGTGTGAGACGAGTGAAGTCAGGCAGAGAATACTTGAGGCCTTTCTCCAGTGAAGGAAGAATTATCCGTCCCTTTGGAAAACAAGGTTAATGTCCCACAATCTAACATGCAGCAGGGAGTAACTTTGTAAGGATCCATCGCTGGAATAGCAAGACACTCGTCCTGACACAGAACGGAAACATTCCTCGGGGAAGCTTCCTTAGTGGATGACGCTAGAAGCACCATATGAAGATAAACGAGATAAATATAAATACAAACCTAGGATGTTTATTCTTGAAGCAGGAGACTGAATAAAAGTTATCGCGCTGTGGTTCCTCGACATCCATTGTCCAAACCGATTCATTGCTGAACATAAATCCAATGATTGGCTTGCAAATTCGGTTTAAATTTCAAAAAGGAACCGTGGAAATAAATCTGACCGAATCACTGACATACTGAGACGAAATATTACTGTAGTATTAAACCAATTAGTAGATTCCTACCCTGCACACCGATCCAACTATAACACTATTTTTTTTCAATACATTATACTAGAGAAAATTATTGACATAAAGTGGATACTTTTCTTGTGCAGATATCACATAATTGAAGCGCCAAGAATAAGGTATTTGTATGATTAATTAAATAGGTTCATCTCCGATACTCCTTCAAAGATAGCTAGTGGCTTTTTACATCTCTCGTATTCAGTCGTTTTCGAAATCTTCCATTGGAGCTTAAGAGCTTCCAATGTTAATTCCAATGTTAATCGCGTGTTGCCTATCTTTGTTATTCTTTAGATCTCAGATGGAGTCACTGCTGGAGAACCAGAGACGATTTCATGAGGAACGGGAGAGAATAGTTGATGCCATCACGAAAGAGTTCTTGGCTGACAAGAAAGGACACAAGGCGAAGATTAATTCGGATCAGCGCGTTAAGAATATGTTGGATGTCAGTTTTAAATGAATTAATAAGAATATCAACGTCATCTTTGCAGCGTTACGATATGGTGACTGAGGAGCTTGAAAGTTGTTATAAAGATGAAAGTGGGCAACGTGCGGCCGAGTTGGAAGCCATTGCTGGGCCCAACGAGTTTGCAGAGTTCTATAGCCGACTGAAATCTCTCAAAGATGCTCATCGCAGAAACCCGGACGAGGTTATAGCTACTCCTCATTTTACTACTTCTTTCATATACCGTCTTTAATTTTATTCTTTTTTTAAAGTTTTTTTTTGAAGAATTTGTTTGCTATTTTTGGTGGGGGAGTCAGCTGAAAAAATTATGCGCGTAGTTTCAATGTACTTTGGAATTGAGAGAAAACTAATAAAAACATAGTATGAACTGTAGAGTGGCATTTCAGTCAGATACCCTACATTGGCTACTATAAACTTTAAGAGTATGGTAGCCTTAAAATATGCTGAATGATCCAAAACGGATGTCATTGTCATTTTCCCATGTTGAAATACTCCCAAGTGCACGACTTGGGGCGATTTACGGAAACAAAATTAACCGTCCCCCATAGTTTAAAAGACGACTGTCTGGACAAATTTTCAGTTATCCTTTCTGGTAAAAAAATGTTCATTTAATCAACATGTAACAAAATATATTAGCTATTTTTAGCGTGAATAATGCACGAAAAAAACCCTCCCTCAATTATCCTTTCTCGGTGTTTTGGGCGCCCACTTTTTAAGCTATGGCATCCACTATCCAACTAGGACCAGAATTATTTTCTTTTGTCACTTTGTTTTCAGTAGAACTGTTTTTGAACTATCATGGTTATGTCTTTTCTCACAATTTTTGCTTCCTGCAGGTTGCCAGTCCTCTCAGTTTGGAATTCCAAAGAATGAATGAGCGTCTAGAAGATCCCGACAGAGTGGAGGAGGATCTTGTTCGGTTCTCGGATGAAGAAGGATATGGTCGCTTTCTCGATCTTCACACTCTTTTCGATGCATTTATTAATCTCAAAGGAGTCAATGTGAGTTCTAGGAATCTGGTTTACAATATATCTGACATTATCTTGAATGTTTGTTCTTGTTTGCAGAAAGTGGACTACATCACCTACTTAGCTAATATCGAGAAATTCTCTGAAATTCCAAAGGAAGCCAAGAAAACCGGGGCGTATAAATCGTACCTGAATAATCTGGAGAGCTACCTCGTCTCATTCATTACGCGAACAAGAGCGCTTTTCGACGTCGAAGAACTTTTTGATATGGTTCGTGATTTAAATATTCCCTATCTTTCAATATTTTGGACTAAATACGAATCCTGCAGTCGTGATTACAAAGAAAAAAGTGTTTAAAAAAAAGCTTGTATGATCTTAAGATTGACGGGGAGACAACGAAGCAGTTCGCGGAGGGGGCGCTGGCGGGGTGGGCGGGGCCAGCCAAGGCAACGGGCTCGGCCACCGTCGACCTCTCGTCCTTCTCTTCCGCTGCTGAATTGCAGTCGCTCGGCCTCGACCGGCTGAAGCAGGGTCTCCTGGCTCTCGGCCTCAAGTGTGGTGGCACTCTCGCTGTCAGTCGTAGAGCTTCCCAGACACAAGGGAGCTTCCATCATTTAGGAACGAGCTGAACGACTTTTCGCAACTAAGGGCCACAGTGTGAGTGATCTCGAGAAAAGAGCTCTGGCCAGCAACAGCGGAGAGACGAAGAAGGAAGAGGCCAAGGCAGAGGCGCTGGCCAAGGCTGAGCAGCGCATCAAAAGGTCATTCCTATATTGTGTTTTGTTGGCTTTTCCCTGCCTTCTTCCTGGAAGAGAGTGGAAAGTATGGCTATTGCAGCATGGTGAAATTGTTGTCGGAAGAGAGGGACGCTACCGTGGAGAACACGGAGAGGAAGCAGGCGAGGGCAGTGGGGGAGACCGAGGAGGAGGATGCAGATGCTGAGAACATCCCCTCGGATGATGAAGATGTCAACGATGGCACTCCCTACAATCCGAAGAATCTCCCACTTGGGTTGGTATTCCTTGAGAAGGAGGGGAGTTACCAAGTGATTGCCTTCAGCTGGGATGGCAAGCCCATCCCGTACTGGCTGTACAAGTTGCACGGGTTGAACATCTCCTACTCCTGTGAGATCTGTGGCAATCAACAATACAAGGGACCGAAAGCCTTCCAAAGACATTTCAACGAGTGGAGGCACTCTCACGGCATGCGCTGTCTCGGCATTCCCAATACCCCTCACTTCCATTCCATCACCAAGGTTGCTTGTCATTCTCTCAGCTGCTGAGTAGTGAAGATCTCATTCAGATCACGGATGCTATTGAATTGTGGAATAAGCTCAAGTCGCAGAAGGAGAAGCAGAGATGGAATGCAGAGCAGGAAGAGGAGTTCGAAGACTCAGCTGGCAATGTCGTCAACCGAAGAACCTACGAAGATCTCAAACGACAAGGACTCCTTTGATCTCTCTTTCTTCCCCCGACCTATATATCCTTCTACGAAATTATTCAAATAAAGGCTTTATTTACGTGGGGCGTAGTTACAACAATAAAATTAACAACGGGTATAATTTACTACATTCGTGTTGCAACATGAACAGTCCTAGTTGTGTGTCTTCGCTGCAGGAGCGGCAGTGGGCGACTTGTGATAGAGAAAGACGCAGGAGAAGAGAAGAAGGGAAGCCATCATCGAGAAGGAGGAGACGTAGTAGGGGAAAGCACTCCGGATGAAGCGCTCGTACTCGTTGTGCCAGAGAGGACGGACCGACACCTGAGAGGCAGAGGAGAGAAAGAGAGAGAGAGAAGGCATAGAGAGTGAATGGCAAGGGGGACTGACCTGCTGGACATCGTAGAGATGAGTGAAGCCGACCCTGCGGTAGTCTACGAGGAACTTGAACACACCATACACATCCGGCAGTTTGAACTGGGTCGACAACCGGCCATTCTGACACAATACATTACTCATCACTTTTGCTTCTACAAGTTGAAGGAGGACAGAGAGAGAGAGAGAGAGAGATAGGGGGAGCGAGCGAGTAGGGAGAGAGAGAGAGAGAGAGAAACCTTGTTGTGGAGAGTGGTGCGTACGAATGGGTCGATGCGAACGAACTCGAGTTGAACATCCTTTTCAGAGAAGGGAACCCACTTGCCATGGCTGAGCTCCTCGACTTGGATGGCGTATTCCACTGTCTGCATGATCGTGTACTCGCGGGGTGGCTCCGTCTCTCCCACAAGATGGTGCTCCACACTCTTCACTCGCAGAACTCCTTTCTCCTTCAGCAACCACTTCGACATCTCCGTCACTGCTTGCAAGTTCCCACTTCGAACCGGTCTAGAAGACGAATAAGTGAAGGGCAGGCACCATGGGAAGCATTTACTCACTTCTCTGTCGAGCCAGATTTGTAGACGAAGGCGTTGACAAATTGATTGGAGAAGAGATCGAGGGATCCGGAAACCAGAATCCTTGCGTTGTTTCTGGCTTGGACACCACTGACCAGGACGGAAGACTTGCCCACAGCATTCGGGTACTGAACATTTTCCATTCGGCATTTTCTACACTATGATGTACAATGGATTTTTTCAAGATCATCACTTCCTCATTCAGGACAAATTCTTCCGTTGAATGAAGTTGAGAAAAAGAAGTGAACCTCTTTGATTGCCTTGCTCGGAGAATGAGCGTAAGATGAAGAGGAGCCTTTGATTAAATCGATTCGTAGACGATTCTTCTTGGAGGGAACAAGAGCGGCGCCATTGTAGAGAATCGGACCATAGCGGGAAAGCGGACCCAGGACAGCCTCGGCAGAGGAATGCAACTGCTCCTTCCCAACCACGACTGTCGTGTGCTGGCCATCATCCTGTAATCATTCAATTCTTATTTCAACGAAAACTTCTCAACAATTCCACACAGCAAGCAAATCAACCAAGAGGACTATCGACTTCATTTGATGTGAAAAAAGGTGAAATAAGCGACAAACCAAAAGAGTATCGTAGTTGACATGGTCAATGAGCTGCTCTGCGAACTCGAATCCGCTGTCTGCCGCAACATCTCGGAAAGCAGAGCCAAGGCCAGCGCCTGCCCCGGCCAGTAGAACGTTCCCGCCTTCGTCCACGAACTTCGCAATCTCGTCCGCAGTCACGGTTCCTCCGAATTCGTCGACGGAAGGAGCGAAGACGATGAGATGCTCGTAGATGAGCTCGCCAAACTTAAGCAGAGACAGAGTCCCTTCGTCGGCTGTCTTGTAAGTCAGAGAATGGCCGCGATCTCAAATTACACAGTTTGAAAGATTCCCTAGAGGATCAACTGAATCTTACCAGAAAGGGACTTGAAGAAGATGGAGTGTGTGTCTCGAATGGCCATGTTATCCACGAGGACGAGGACGCGGTCTGCCGCAGTCGCCGCGAAGAGAGCCAGGAGCAGTGCCCGGCACAGCATCTCAATTCATTCCGTCATACATCAACACCAACTCAGTCATTTTAAGAGATGACGCGCAAACAACCGCGAATAAAACATAGACGATCCTGCGTCGTCCAACGAATGTGATGACAGAACTTTAGAAGGTACTGATGATGGTTTAGCATGTCAATTACAACAGCATCGTTTTAACATTTCTATTACCGCAGCATAGGCAAATTGGAGGAATCCTGCCCCATTTCCTTCATCAATACAAGGTGGTTTACGTACGACCAATCTGAGCCACGTAAATATTTCAGACCGTATTCTTTGCTAATTTTCATGATTTTCCATTCGAGAAAAGCATCCATTTGATAAGCCGAGGGCAAGCTTGTCCTCTCACCAGAGCAAAATTTTCAACAACTTTATTCCCACTATTAATTCAGTATCTGATTAGCTCGCATGACTGCTTTTACAAATGTGTCAATTGTTTGAACTGTAGCGTTAAAAGTATCCCAAGATACATCAATTTTCTTACCTAGGACAATTTCACGTTCCGTTCATTGGAAAATTCACAATGATTTAACTCTTTTTATTTTTCGGATTACCCGGAGATATTCTAATTAAGGGATGAGGGGTGTCCAGTTGATGAGACTGCCGCTACGATTCCCCTCGCGCTCTTCGAGCAACCAAAATCTCGAGGCTAGTTTCTCTTCGTTAACGGAATGAAAGAATAATACAATTTTAATCTAGTGGGGGATATATTCTTCTCGCTCTCTGTTAGTCCAATAATGGCATGACTTTTCAAACGCTCTTCCTCATTTATACTGCGTGGACGTTCCGATTGTGAGAGAGCAGCCGATGACGGAAAAGTGCTTACTATGAATCCTCTTACAGGTTTTCCGCGAGATCAACCGACTGGCCAGCGAGGGAAAATGGGATAGCATCAACAACAAGCCCGAGCTCTTCGTCTACGGAGCTGCCAAGCGGGATGCCTATGCCACGTATAACAAATTCAACATGACCACGGACATCTTCGAGCGATCTGCCTGGGGCCAATACCTCAAGGCCGCCTTCCGTCTCGCTCTTCTCGTCGGGGTCATTAAGGTCGGAGTTGTGTTCTACGAGTTCGTGGTTCCCGAGCAACAGCGACTGAAGTACAAGTACAGCCAGCACGGCAGCTCCCACCACGAGGAACACCACTAAGCCCCCTTCTTCTGCTCTATTAGTTAATGCAATGAGATTCGTCCTCACATTTATTCCGAATGCAAATGTACAATATGAGGATAAAATAGTCAGCGGCACATCAATGCATCGATCTGAGTGAGTCTTGGCAGGGCAAGCATCACTTTCCTGCGATAACCAGTCCGGTCCGCAAGGTAAATGGGGTTCCGCTCGAGGTAAATGGTGCTGAGATGCTGGAGGGCAGCCAGAGAATCCAATTCAGCCCAGCTCTCCACTGCATTGTCATTGGCCTGCATAGTTGTGTACAGTGAAACCAAAGAGTGCTCTCTGCCTACCCAGATATCCTCCAGAAGAGGAAGCTCGCTCAACGCTTTTAGACCCGAAATCTTGTTGTTTGCCAGGTCGATTAATGCCAGCATTTTCTGAATCACAAAACCATGCACCATTTCAAACACAAAACGGAAAAATACTGTTTACATACAAGGGTTGAGATTCCTTCCAAAGATTCGAGGCCTTGGTCGGACAGGTACAGTTCTTGAAGATTAGTGAGGTGATCAATATTTTCAATTCGTGTCAACCGATTAGCCTAAAGAAATATTTAAAATATAAAAAAAACACCAAACACCAACCGGAAGGCTGAGTTTCTCCAGTTTGATGAGGTTTTCCAGGCCAGAAATCTTCCCGATTTTGTTCTTGCCGAGATAAAGCTGCCGCAGATTACGAAGATGATTGATATTCTGTATGGAACGGATCCGATTATCTCCAAGTTCAAGAAGTTCCAGGGCACAGCATCTCTAAAGTAAATAAGAATCAGCGAAGGATTCCCACTGCCAACAACTGACTTCTAGTCCCTGAATCTCGCTTATCTTGTTGTGCACAAGATAGAGTTCACGAAGCTTCGTTAGCGTTTCCAACCCTTTTATTTCATGTATCCTGGAAATTAGGTAATTAAAAAAATTTTAAACTGATGAAGTTACAACACTAGTAGGTGAAGGAAAATACAGCCCAATAATTTTCCAAATAAAGTTCCGTATCAGTAACCAATGAATATCAGCATACCTATTGTAGCTGAGGTCAAGTTTGTCCAAGTTGACAAGTGTGCTGAGATGATCAATGCCAGCCAACTGGTTGTCGTAGAGATCGAGTTCCACGAGAGCAGTCAGCGGCAACAGGTTCTCATTCATTTCCTTTAGTAAATTTGACCTAAAACCAAGCAAGTAAAATCCTAATATCAGTAAAGGAAGAATTCCATAAAAGAAGACGAACCTTATTGTAAGCTGTTGAAGTTGCTTGAATCTCTCCAGAATCGGGATATGATCAGCACGAGTCTGAGTAATGTCGATGAACTCTTCATCGGCTGAGAGACCATCCAGGGAGAATTGATTCCTCGCCACAGGCTCCTCTTCCCTACTCACTTCTTCTCCTTCGGACGACATCTAATTTATTTATTTAGCACCATTACGAAGACAACACAACGGAATGGGCGAATCGCGACACGAACATACAAAACACGCGGTTACTTCCTATCGAAGGGATCCGACCAAACGCGCTGGCCTTGTGCAAGAGACTCTTTGGTCACCCGGAGAAGAGCTCTCTCTTCAGCTTGCGCTTTCTTGTAGTAGTCGTTGTTTATCTAAATTCCAGAAAGGGAAATGCGGTTCTCATTTGCATAATGAAAAAAAGTGATGACACGACCCAAGAGAACGGACTTTCGGATAGACACAGACGGCAAAAACTGCAGAGAAAGTGATGATGGCCGTGATTGAAACAGCAAGAGTGCCGAGAGTTGGACGGGAAAAGCGCGTGAAGGGAATTCGCTGCTTGACTGTGAGCCAGAATGGCACTGGCGCGCCCTTGGGGACTCGCATCTCTCAATACACGGACTGCGCCTTTATTAACTGCACAATCACACTGCAATCACGACAATCAACGAATGCACTCTGCAGGGTCCGATGGCTCAGCCTTTTCATTTTTCGTGCCAGGAAATTACGGTATTGTGAAAAATGTTGTCAGGCCGGCTATTATAAGTGGGCTCTGTCGGCCTCTAGGGCATAAAGTTGACAATGCACGATGTTGTCCTTTCCATTTAGTTTTTATTAATAGTTTATGAATGACGTGAAGTGGCTGCCAACCCGCGTCCTAGGCAGAAGAAGGACCTCGAAACGGTTCGAGATTCACTGCGAGGTAACGGAAGCCCTAATCCTGGCCTTTCCCAATGATATCCGTGCTCTTGCTCGTATTTCGTTGTATAATGAGTTCTTCTAGATGTTTATTGTTGCAGATTGTGAGTTTCTTTGTCTGCAAATGCCACGTCATGTTCTCCCATTTTGTTTATCGGGGATGCGGGGAATCGTTGAAGATGAAAAGGGAATGGGAGGTGCGGGGATGAGAGAGTAGCTAGAGACGGAGGACGAGGCACTGGCAGGCGCCTCCGCTCTTCATGAACTCGCTCATGTCAAGCTCGACCACTTTGAAGTTCCGCTTCAGGAGTTCCGCCTTCGTCTGAGCAGAGACTCCGGGAGGGAGAGCACGCTGCGGCGGACGGTCATGGCATTGCACACGAAGGCAGCCGCCTCCTCGTCCGAGATTGCTATCGAGTCCGGCAGACGGCGGAGGATCTGCAGAGTGAGAGAGTGGATGAGAGACAGACAGAGAAAGAGAGAGAGAGAAAGAGAGAGAGAGAGAGAGAGACCTCTTCGCGGGTCTTAGGGGAGAAGGCTGGTGGGTACCAGAGGGCGCTCGTCTCGTCCAAAGGCGCAAGGCAAGTGTCCAGGTGGTAGAAGCGCTTATCAGTCAACTCGCAGATGACCACTTCAAAGTCTCCCAGTTGCTTCACCTCGTCGTACACCTGAATTACAGAGGAGAGACAGTGAGAGAGTGAGAGAGATAAGAGAGAGAGAGGGAGAGAGAGAGAGAGAAGAGAGAGAGGGAGAGAGAGAGAGAGAGAATAAGTGCGGACTTGGCTGGAGCTGCGCGGCCCGACTCCGGCCCAGAGAGTATTGGGAGTGGAGAAGACGGCGTCCCCCCCTCCCTCGAAGCGGTGGTTGTAGTGGCTGCCGAGGATATTGTAGCCGTGTTTCTTGAACCACTCCAAGTAGTGTCGCTGCTCTCCGGTTCTGTAATCCTCCCTTCGCTGCTTCCTTATCCAACAAACCATCCACCACCCTTTCAAGATAACAAACCTCTCCGAATGGGCGAACTTCGAAACGTAGACGTTGTTCTTGTAGATGAGGCCGCTGTTGCATACGAACACCATGTCTGGCAGGTCTTCCGCTTGCTCCATTGTCAGCACCTCACAACATGATCATTCTCTCTCTCTCTCTCTCTGTCTCTCTCTATCTCTATCTTTCTCCCTCTCTCTCTCTCCTTCTCTCTCTCTCTCATTCTCTCTTCTTTCTCTCTCTCTCTCTCTCACCTCGACTCCCTCTGCCTCGATGGCAGCCTTGAGGGCGTTCCACTGGCCCATAGCCTTCTGCTTGTCGACGACTCCTCCCATCCATGGATTGATGGAGTAGGTGACAGAGAAGTGCTTGGGGGCGACCATGAGAACGCGTCGAAGAAGAGAAGCCGCCGCTTGTCCACCTCCGGCCATGGCAGAAGGATCTCTTTCAAGACAAAAAACAATTTCGGGATTCATTAACTATTTAAAAAAATCGTAAATGCGATGCGCGGTGGAGAAGGGGAAAATGATCCACTAGAGAAATTTGAATTCAAACGGAGTTTTGGAGTGTAACGAGGAGGATGAACGAGAGGCTCTGAGAGAAGCGAGCAGACCACTAGAGCAATCAGAAAGCAACTGAAATGATATCGAACTCATTTTATCTTTGAAGCGATCGAGCGAGTTATTTGCTTGTTAGCGAAAGGATCAACAGAGAAAAAGCAAAGGAATTGCAAATTTAATCGAACTATTCTAAAATAACTTCAATGATGAATTATTTTCACTCTCTCATCAGACAGAAAACCTCATCGATAAATGAGACCAAAAAAAGGGTAAAATTAAATTTCTTACTGACATCTGCTGCCACTTGATTCATGATATTCCCATGATAAAAAACATTTTACATTTCCCTTCCTCTAACTCTGCATATTACGTTCAGATGCCCAGAGTTATGCTAAGAATCAATATTCAGATCAACGGTTAATTGCATTACATTTCTAGAGAATATCAGTCACAGAACATGTATAATTTCAGACGTGAAAATCTTCTCAAGCCAACAGTCTCAAGCCTGCAAAAATTATTATAAAAATGGGAGATAAGCGAAGAATGCAAGTAGCGCTGAATGAGAAGAAATGAGAATTCCTTCCCCGCTCAACTCTAATATCCATTTGCAGTGACAAGAGAACTCTCAAGGTGTCATGCTGGCCTTGACCAATGATTTACTGGCTCTTCAGCTTGAGAACTACAATGTCGTGGGCACAAGGAAAATAGAAACAACCGAAAGATAATAATAGAGAGTGTGAGTGAATGAAGAAGGGCGAAACGCAGAGAGAGAAAGGGTAGAGGTAGCAGGTGTGGTGCGTTAGGGAGAGAGAGAGAAAGAGAAAGAGAGAGAGAGAGATGGATAGATAGAGACAGGGAGAGAAAGAGACAGGGAAAGAGAGATAGAGAGGAATTGGAGTGGGAAGAACTGGTGAGGTTGCGCAATCTTCCTCGCCCTTTATCATACATATCGTACGATGTTAACTTAAAAAAAGATTAGGTGAAGTCGCTCCAGGTGCACGTGGAAATTGTGTCATAAAATTATAATATTCTAAAGAAACACTTCTTCTAAAGAAAAAAAAAAGAAGTTGTTTGCCATTTCTAAAGAAACAGTAAAATGTTAAAACGTTGATTTGAACAATTTTCCCATCGTCAGGAATGGCGAACGGTAGAATATTTTAGGCATGAACATACATACATTTAACGATGTTTCTTTCTATCAATCAACGTATTCAAGACTGTCCGAGTTACACTTCCAATTACTAATCGTGGACTACCCGTCACTCATTCTGAGCAGTTATATATTTCTATTTTATGAAATATAATTCGTCTGCTGATGTTGCCAAGCAATCTTCATGATTTCATCATCAGGGATTCAGAAAAAGTAATTTGCAGGAAATAAGCAGGAGGAAGGACGAGTTCTTTATTCTCTGTTTCGAGTGCAGTCCATGTATTCTTGTATCTATTTTTAGTAAACGGTATGAGAATATTACCGTTTGCAATTTGAGTAGTGTGACCAGAAAATTTACGGAATAAGATATTATCTTCATTTCCCTAGGAAGACTGCCAGTTTGAATAGAGTGGAACTGGATGAAAAAGGAGGAGAAATGGTGCGGGAATAAGCGAAAGACAAGAAAGAGAGAGAGCGATAGCGAGAGAGAGATGGAGAAGAGAAATAGTGAAAGAAAGGGCCAAGAAGATATAAAAGAATGATAGAGAAAGAGCATGCGGGGCCTGCAAAATGTCAGCTGCATAGATGCACAGAAAGTAACCAACTTCTGAGTGGATGGCTACTCAGAATAGTCAAAAGTATTCTCCTCCTTATTACCCCTTCTTCGCTCTTATTCGTGAGTATTCAACCACACGGGAAGTGCGACAGGGGATGAGCTCATGGAATCTCACTCTCATGATACAGCTTATAGCGAGAAGGTTCTTATTTGTGATGTGCTCATGGAATCTCACTCTCATGATACAGCTTATAGCGAGAAGGTTCTTATTTGTGATGTGCTCATTAAACGAGCTAATTCTTTACGATTTTATTGCACTTTGTTGTTGTAAATATATATACTATAAATATGATTTCGCCGATACATTAAAAAAATATTGTTCTTTTCCATTTTTTTCGCCTCTTCTTTGTGATGTTAGAGCGAGGCCAAAATGAGTCCAGTGACATCAGCAGCGAAGAGAGAGAAAGTTGTTAGCGACCAGATTCGAATTACAGGTTGGCTCTTGCTAGAGACACCACAGCAAGGAACTCTGACGACAATGAAAAGAAAAGAAAAACAAATTAGTTAGAGAACAGAGAGAGAGAGAGAAAGAGAGAGAGAGAGGAAGAGAGAGAGGAAGAGAGAGAGAGAGAGCAGAGAGAGAGAGGAAAAGGAGCGAAGGAGGAATAGTTCCACTTGTTATTTCTAGAAAGTAATGGTGCGAGGGTGGAGTGAATGCTGAATGATCACTGGACAGTCTCTCTCACTCTTTGGACCGTGTTCACTTTAATTCCATTGAACAAGATTCATTCTCTCCAAATTGGCGCTTTGCCTTCTTCTCAGCTTATGATTAAATCCTTTGTCATCATCCATCGATTCATTATTTTTCCTGATAACATCAATTCTTCCCCACTCATTTTTTCACATTCTTTCTTTCCTCTCTTTTTTTTTCTCGGTCTCTCTGCAGTTCCTTCTTTCTCTCTCTTCTCACCCAAAATTCTCCCTGATTGCTCTCTGCGTGGTCTTTCTTTCTCTCGATCGTCTCAGTTCCGCATGAGTTGAGTGGGTGTTCACTGACGCTGTCTGCTAGCAAAGTCTTCCTTGGACTGCACAGAAGAATCCGACAATGTTGGGAATGATGAATTCTCCTACGGATGGCGTGGAGTTCTACGCCGTTAACAAGCAAAGAGAAGTGGAGGGAAGCGGACTCAGCGAGGTGGACAAGAAGACCTTCGTGGATCCCAAGCAGAAGCCTTGCGTCACGTACACTGCTGGTTTGCTCTCCTTTCGTCTGCCCCTAACTGTTTTTAATCGTCTATGAAACTCAACGAAACTAATCTATTTTGCATGCAGAAGTTGTGTTATTGCTGTATTCTTATTCGTCCAATCGCTCTCTTTTGTCTCCTTTCATCGCTGCTGCCCCATCCCCTACAACTTTGCTTTCTTCGCTGAAAGTGAGCAACAAATTAGGCAAAGAGAGATTGCAATCTTAGCGAAGGCTGCAAAGAAGACCCGGATACCAAGCACTTCATTCCTTCTCCCCCCCCCCCTCCTTTCCTTCTCTAATGGTCTCTCCTATTTCTTCACTCTCTTTCACCCTTGTTGCGATCTATGTATGTACATATATGTTAAAATTTTCTTCAAGTAATCTTATTTTGAGATGGAAGAAAGCTGATCGGAGGAAAGTCACAGGAGAGCGAAGAATCAACAGCGAATTCTCTGTGGGGGGCTGTCCTGCTTAGGTAAGACTCTGTTGTATGTAGAAGGAAGAGGGCCATCTCTGGATCATTCATCAGATCTTCGCTTAGATCGGCAGTGAGGAAAGGATTAGAAGAAGATGAAGAAGGGAAGAGCACGACAGAGGAGATCGAGACGGAGGACAAGGAAAAGACTCCTCAGATTCATCCAGTACAGGAAGAAGAGTTCGGTGAATCTACCGCATCGTAATATTCTTCTTGTGTATTTCAAGGAACTCTTCTCTTTACTGTAAATTTTGATTTGCTTTGTGGTGAATTTTGAATAAATGCATTTGCTATCTCGCTTGTAAAAATAATCTTCCGTGATAGTTTCTCTGTGACGAAACCGCACAATCGCCCCTTCCCGTTGTAATTATTGTTCATTCTCCTCCCCTTCTTCTAATCCGTGGAAGTCATTCACTACGTCTAGAAATTAAACGTTAGATATGCATAGAGCCGAACTAATCAGGAGATAATTAATAGAATTTTAACTTAATTTCTTTTATCATTCAAGAAATTCCTAAACTCGTCATCGTTTATTGCGGTATAAAATTCATACACAAAACGAGTTTTTACCACTGACAATGTGCATGTGCACAGACAAACTTAGATTGCGAATCGAATGAGAGGCAGATAAATAGTGCTGGAGAGAGAGCTAGAGGGGGGGGAGCAAGAGAGAGAGAGAGAGAGAGAGAGAGAGAGAGAGAGAGAGAGAGAGAGAGAGGAAGAGAGAGAGAGAGAGAAAGAGAGCGAGAGAGACCAGGAGAGAGAGAACAAGGAAGAGAGAAAGAGAAAGAGAGTAAGAGGAGAGAGAGAGGAAGAGGAGAGAGAGAGGAAGAGGAGAGAGAGAGAGCGAGAGAGAGAGAGAATGTGAGTGAGTGAGAGAGTGAAAGAGAGAGACGGAGTAATAGAGCGTGCGCGAGAGTAAGCTAGTGACAGAGAGAAAGAGAGACTGAGAGGCAGAGTATGATAGAGAAAGAGAGAGAGAGAGAGAGATTGAGCGCGAGGAGAGCGCGAGAGGGAGATGAGAGATCGAGAGATAAGGAAGGAAGTATTGCACAGAACAGCACGCGAATGATGCCTGTTGCCAATTGGTTCTGTTTCTATTTCCTCCTTTCTGAATACTCGATTTATGACGACAACAATGGTAATGACCGAGTAGGGATTGTTTAAACAAGGGAGAGAATGAAGGGAAGAAAAGAGGAAAAAGAAAGAAAGAGTGAGAGAGAGTGAGAGAGTGAGAGAGAAAGAGATAGAGAGTGAAAGAGAGATAAAAAGAGAGAGGAAAAGGGAAACAAAGAGGATTGGATGTGAGTGGATGATGAGCTGTTGCATTTCCGAGTACTTTGTGGGGGGCTTTGGTAGCAATGAAACTCCTCCGTTCACGCTCGCGCTTCCTTTTTTCTAATTTGACGTGGCCCTTCTTGTTGCTGGCTCTGCTCTCCACTCCTTCCTTCTCACAGACTTCTGACCCTGCTCCAACTCAATGTGATCAGGTATGGAATTTTCAACAAATTTGCGTGTAAAACTGTTTGGTGTTTGATATTCTGCTTGACATTTAATTATACAGAGATTTAATAAAAAGAATACTATATACCACATACTTTAACTCTTCATCTCTCAATCTCTTTCCCTCCCCCCCCCATCAATCTCTCTACTTCTTTATTTCTCTAACATCTCTCTCTCTATCTTTTTTCTCTTTCCCTTCTCTCTCTCTCTCTCTGCTCCATTATCTCTCTGCCACTTCCCTCTCAATCTTTATCTCTCTAGCTTTCTTCCTGACAGGCAGCCTGGCTTACCTGGAGTGATTGGACTGCGTGTTCCAATAACTGTGGCTCATGCGGATTTCATTTGCGTACTCGTACTTGCCTGACAACTTCCGCCTCTTGCGATTGCCCAGGGTCAGCTTCTCCTCTCTCACTCTTTCTCTCTCACTCTCTCTCACTCTCTCAGTCTATCTCTGCCTCTCTCTCTCTCTCTCTCTCTCTGTCTCTTTCTCTCTCATGCAATAATGTATGTTTTCAGTGACTCGACCACGGTGGAGTTCTGCAACCGAGACGTGTGTCGCTACCCCCGCCCTGCCTGCTGCTTCAATCAGATGGCAACCTCATTGAATGGTCGCTTCACCTGTGCTGAGATTGACTCTTCAACTCTCTGACTTACTCATTTCTCTGCATGCAATTTATTCCAAATTGATGCGAACGTGGATCATTACGAGATATGAATTGAGATCAAATGATAATTAAATGTTCGTCCAAACAATATTCGTATACAAAAAGAAGAACGAGAGGCGAATGTCCCGGCCATCAGAACAGTTAATGATAACATATCTCTGCACTGGAATATTGAAGAGTTAAATGCAAGACTAGCGCATCTAATGGATTCTCTTAACAATACAACAATGGATGGAACTGGTTTAATATGGCAATGCCCGGAAGAAAATGACAAGGCAAGAGAGAGATATCGAAATACTCATTTCATCCAATCCAGGTCAAAATGGGCACTCATGAAACGGAAAATGATGGATATAATTAAATCACTCTTCACTCCCAATGAACATTATGCGGCTTTTAAGCTAATTATAACAAAAGCTTGCATTCTAAGAAGAAGATGAACTTATTAAACGTATCGCTCATTTACTCATTATTAGGAGGGGTTGTTTCATCATTTACAGGACACGCGGAAAGTGAAGCTGGCAGAATGAGATGCAGATGAGAGAGTGATCAGACAAAGGAGTGCTTGGGATAGAGTGGAGGAGAGCAGTCGGGAGGGAGGGAAGTGATTCGATGGGCAGGAGGCCGGTCTGGGATGGAAGAGCGACGAGAGTCGGAAGGGACACGTGGAGGGGACAGCTGAGTCCGTCTCGACTCCTTCGGCATCTCCATCCGAGTTGTGGAGGGGGCGCGCGTGGCTGAGAGACGCAGACGTTTAGACAGACGACGAAGAGCCGCCAGAGCTCCTATTCAAGCACACTCTCTCATTCCCTACTCTAGCTGCAGAGCACTCCAATCTCTCTGCTCAACTACTGATGCTGCACATAGTAAAACGAGGTTATTGTTATGATGAGATCGCAGCAATCGATGAAGCGAAGAGAACGAGAGAAACAACGAGAACATACCAGTTTCTCCTTTCTTAGCCTCTCGAATCGCAGCGAAGGCGAGAGAGCGAAGAAGAAGCTGATGCCAGAGGTCGGCCGAGGAGCTGTGTTCTCCCGCGTGCAGTGCCCTCCCATCTCGGGTGTAGCTGCAGCCATCTTATTCTCATCATTTCTTTCTTTTGTCTACCTTACCATTAGAAAAGATTTGAGATGTATTGATTAAGAGAGGTCAAAATCAATCAATCGTACGTGATAGAAGGTTTGGGAGGCGGGAGGCGGTAGAGAGAAGAGGGCTGCCGCGGGGAGTAGAACTCCACGGTATCCACGCCCGCATTCATCATTCCAATCATTCTTCTTTCTCTTCTTCTGCAAACAACTAAACATTCACAACACTTCTTGCAACTTCGTCTCTTTCGACAAATTGAAAATCAAAAATGAGCATTGTGAAAATAAGCCAATTTGGACACGGAAAGAGTCAACGACTGCACTCGACACAAGGCTGACTCACTTCTAGGTTGTGACATGATTGCCGTGCATCTAACAGGAAAGAGACGAGGAGGAGGAGAAGGAGGAGGAGCAAAGGGAGAGAGAGAGAGAAGAGAGAGAGAGAAGAGAGAGAGAGAGAAGAGAGAGAGAAGAAAGGGCACGTTGCAGACTCCATTCCAAACGACTTGGTCATAAGAGAGCAGAAGAAAGACGAAATGCTGACCACTTTCATTGCGTACACAAATGACGTCAGAAAGCGAGAGAGGAGGACGGGGGATACAAGAAATATGCAGGCAGGAAAGCAGGGTAGGGGACGACATTGCAAAGAAGGCTTCAGAAGGGATCGGCCAGTTCGCATCAACGGGCAGCTGCCACAGGAGAGGAGGAACGCGACTGAGTTAAATGAAACAGAGAAAGAGAAAAAGGGAGAGAGAGAGAGAGAGAGAGAGATAGGGGGAGAGAAGTAAAGAAAGAGGGGGAGACTGTAAACCTTCCTTGTCCGCCGAACAACTATGCGTGCCGACAGTGCAGTGAAGTTGTCGACTGGGAGAGAGACAGAGAGAGAGACAGGCAGAGTGAGGGAGAGAGGTGAGAGAGACAGAGAGAGACACGCAGAGTGAGGGATAGATTGCAGAGAGAAATCAAGATGAAATGCGGAACTTAAAAGAGAAAACAATACAAGAATGAAAAATGGAAAAGCAGAATACACCCATTGGCCAAACAGTAGATTGCAGCTGGAGGGAGAATTCGGGAGACATCAAAGACGAGACTGAACAGGGAATAGAGAGTGAATCTTTGATTGCAGGAAGATTGGAAGATGAGTGGACTGGGCGAAGAGACCCCTTAGTCAACACCTGCCTGCGTGTTCCAGAGCGGGTATGGCCCTGTGTTCTCTCTGCGAGAGAAGACTTTCCTTCCTTTAATCAGGTGGCCCATCTCCGTCTTCAAAGGACTTCTTCATGTGCTACTAGTCTCATGATCGCCCTTTCTCTTGACGATGATTGGTTCAGTCACTGGCAAGCAATAGGGCATAGTCATGAAGCACATGAGCACTTCCCTATCAATGGGATCTATCATACAATCACCGCTACATGTATGAACATTGACGTATCGACTTCACTCTAAATAACCTCTGCATATTATCTTTCTAAATCAAAAATGTTTTGGGTAAAGAACAATTTGTTGATTTTTTTAAGAATTGAAGTAAGAGGGGGAGTCGGGCCATTGCTAGCGAGAAGGAGGCTCCTTCCGTGTTATCTGATGCTACAACTTGCTTTCTCTCTCAGAATGACACTATTCACACTTCCCTGCAAGGAATGCACGAGAAGTGGACGACTCCTTCAATCTTTCACCTTTCCTCTACGAACCCTGCGACAAACATCTCCATTATCCTTTCATATAATTCATATTAGTGTTGTCACTTCCATTTTATTTAAACTCTCATGTTATAAATGCCTTTTTTACTTCCATCTGCGAGGCAGGACTTAAAAGGTAACGAGAAAATGACCCAATCATTTCGATTTCGTCGTTAATGCGTTTTGATATCTTTCATTCTCTCATTGATAACGGAATCTGACACTTATTTGTTGCAGAGGGAGGAGATAACAACTCGGCAATCTCTTCCTTCTTTTAGCAGTTGACTAGACGCCATTGTCTATTTCCCTCCACTTTACAATTCAATTTTCTTTACTTTCTTCATAGCAAGTTTTTTTTCCAGAAAATGATTTAAGGATGAATGAGACTCACTTTAGAAGAGATGGCCCCGACTTCACAGCGCGGAAAAGGGAAGAGGTCCTCGGTGAATGGAGATGAACAAAAAATAAAGGTCCGCCTTCCCTACTCTCTTTCTTTCCTTTCTTGACAAAATACATAATTTTGTTACATTTGTTTGAGCTGGCTCGAGCGGCTGCGATTGTCCCAGCAGGGGAAGCAGAATCCTCTGTGCCTTCACAGGTCACCACAGGAGAGTCCGCTCCTTCTCTAATAGGTTGCATTATAATTGATTACTTGATGCAAAGAGTTGACATTAACATATTTGAAGTAAGCGGAGTGGAGTGTGAAGCGGGGGAGGAAGAGGGGGACGAACAGCTGGACTCGGACTGCGACCCCAGGCACCCCAAGACTATCACGGCAGACGAGATCGTTGTGGCTGACTTCGAGATTAAGAACTACATGGAAGCCACTCCATGCACTGTACACTCCTTCTTTTTATCTCTCACATCTCTCCACTCCCTCTCATATATCAGCAATCTCTTTGCTCTTTTCGCTATCTTTCAATTCTGATTTCCTTTCTTATTTGAAAATATTCATCGAAAGCCACTATCTACATATACATACATACCTATGTATGTACATATATATGTAGTATGTACAAATATGATTCTAAGTATTTTATGGCAAATAACGTCTTGACTGCAGAAATCGCAACAACTCTCGCGTCTCTCTGGAATGGAGTTGTATTTCAAGAAGGAGTTTCTACTCCAAACTGGCTCCTTCAAGGAACGGGGAGTGATCTACGCTCTCTGCGAGTTGTCAGAAGAGCAGAAACGGATCGGAGTAATCGCAGCTTCAGCAGGTCCATTTCATTGCCATTCTTGCCTTCTCTTATTCTCGCACGATCTCTCCCTGCCTTTCAATGAGAATTATTAAGGGAATCATGCCTTAGCCCTTTGCTACTATGGATCCCGAATGAACATTCCCGTAACAGTTGTGATGCCGACCTTCGCTCCTCTCATGAAGATCAGCCTCTGCGAATCTTTTGGGGCGACAATCATACTTAGAGGCACAAACATCATTGAAGTCATCTTCAGTGATTCCTTCTCAACCTCCGCTCATTCCAACTCTCTTTCCATCAGGCGAAAGTAACGGCGATGGAGGTGGGAAGAACGAAGGGGTTCAAGTACATCAACGGGTACGATGCTCCGAACATTCTACGAGGGCAGGGAAGTGTTGGGTTGGAGATCATGAAGCAGGTTGGAGATCTTCTCTCACACCCACCCAGGAATCCCCTGAACAGGTCCACGACGTGGATGCCATTCTGATTCCCGTTGGCGGAGGAGGACTCATCGCAGGAGTCGCCACGGCTGTCAAGAAGAAGAGCCCCAAAGTCCTCATCTATGTTCGTCCTTTCTTCACTTCTCTCTCTCTCTCTCTCTCTCTCTCTCTCTCTCTGTCTCTCTCTGATGACAGGGTGTGGAAGCTGAGTCGTGTCCTTCGTTTTCCTTGGCATACAAAGCGGGAAAGATTGTCAAGGCGACGGTAGAATCGACATTGGCTGATGGTAAATACTTAAAGCATTTTCGTTTTCCAATCTTTTGCTTTAACTTTTAATGAATTCGGATCAAATTAAATATGCTTATTGTCTGAAGTTTTTTTTCAGGATTGGCAGTGCCAACAGTTGGCGGGAATTCTCTTTCATCCGCCAAAGGAAAGGTTGATCGAATGATCTTAGTGAATGAAGAGTCGATAGGACTCGCCATTCTGCGTCTCATCGAAATTGAAAAGGTTTCCTTCGCTTTCAAGATACTAAGAAACAAATCAATGCCAACTTTTGTTTTTTTTTTCTAAAAAAAATGTTTCCTAAGGCGGTCGTCGAAGGAGCTGGAGCTGTCACTCTCGCCGCTATCCTTAGCGGAAAAGTACCCGAGTTGCAAGGAAAAAAGTACATAAGTTTAAAGGAATAGAGAGAGGGAGAACGAGAGAAAGAAGAGTAATAGAGAGCGAGAAAGAGAGAGATAGATAGAGAGACGGGGGAAAGCGAGAGAGGATAAAAGAGATGGAGAGCGAAGATTAAAGAGAGGGAGAGAGAAGATGAAAGAAAGGGAGAGAGAAGATAAAAGGGAGAGAGGGAGAGCGATTGCGAGAGAAACAGAGGCGAAGTGAAAGCTATTTCAGGGTGGTGGCGATTCTGTCTGGTGGGAACATTGACACAACAGTTCTAAGTCGCTCGATCGAGAGAGGACTGGCTGTAGATGGAAGACTCGCGAGACTCGAAGTAGTCGTCTCCGACAGACCCGGAGGTTTTTTTCTCTTTCTTCTTATCAATCTCCATTTGCATTATTCCATATAAAAAGAGAACTGAATTGAAGGAATAAAAGATCTGACTGCACTGATTGCAAATGTCGGGGCTTCGATCAAAGACATCTTCCACGAGAGAGCTTGGATTAAGACCGATGTCTTCTCAGTCAAGGCCAAAGTCATTGTGGAGACAAGAGATCGAGATCACATTCAACAACTCGAAGCTGCTCTGCGGGCCAAGTATTCTGATGTCAGCCAGCCAAACTTCTTTTCGATATCCCTTCCTTTCTATTCTCTCCCGCTTTTCTGTGGCTAAACATGAAGCTGTCGATAGGAAGCTCGTACCCTTACTAATTCCGTTTTTTCAACCAATTCCTAGGCTGGCTTAGCCTCAGCGTACAGTCTGGTATTAGCCACGTACTACACAACATCAGGCTAAGCCACATGCACAAGAAGAGTGTGTGAACATGCGAGAGACGCAGACGTAGTATGTATATCAACAGCTTTCTGACTTTCCGCATAAAAGTGACACTTTACTACGACGACTGATGTTTTGAACAATTCACTTGAATTCAGGTTGTCGTCTCATAAGGGACTTACGAGAATCTCCGAACGAAAGAAGGAGGGCAAGGCTATCCCTTCACTTTGCCGTCCTTTTAAATTGCATGTTTCTCTCTGCATATTGCTAACTTTTAACCCGTAAAATAGCAATCTATGAATATTCAGTTGGTAAATTATGCATAGGAAGACAATAAACTGAAAAACTAAAAAGAATAACAGTGTAAGCCACCCAACAACTCACAGTATCTCTAAGTGAAGAGATTAATTCCTTAGATCTGAGTCAACTATGATCCACTCATTAATGTTGGGATGGTCAATCTCAACGAAAGGCTTCGAGAGAATAGAAGAAGAAGTAGACAAAAGGGGAGCTGATGAAGATAACGACACGTTATCTGGAGGGGGAGAGACGAGAGAAGAGACGATTTGAGTGGAGGAGACGGAGGGGCGGAGGCAGCACGCGAAGAGATCTTTCACCGAGGTATCGCTGCACTCGAAGTCTCCATCGCACTCGTCTTCTTCTTCCCTCATGAAGCATCTCAACTACTTCTAGCTACTCTTCTACATTGCACTATGTCCTTCTTATTTAGAGAGAGCGGCAGAAAAGGAGACCTTTTAATCTCTTTGAAGATGCTGACGAGTGCGGGCCTTCCTCCAGGACAGAGAGGGGGCCGGCTGCAGCAAACTGATCTACCCTGGGCTCCGCTCACGCACTCGTAGTCGGACGGACATCCACGCTTCCCCGATCGACCTCCACAGAACACAACCTCATCCGTTCGATCCACACGAAGGGGGATTCTGCATTTGTATTGTGAGAGAAAAGAGCGATAGAGAGAGGGAAATAGAGAAAGAGTGAGAGTGAGAGAGGGACAGAGAGGGAGAGAGCGAGGGAGAGAGAGTGCACAGCAGCAGAGCAAACCTGCTCTCAGGGCAGATGTTTACGGCCTCTGCTGGATCCTCGCAGCAAAGGGAAGTTATGGCAGGTGGAGAGACGAGGGAAGAGCATGTGAAGGGAGCAGAACAACGACTTCCAGGGAGACAAGGTACGGGCAGACCAGCACGCAGCTGAGTTCCACGACCAAGACAACGAGCAGTCGGAGGGGGGGACGAGGCACAACACACACTCACATCTGAAGACAACCATCCATCACATCAATGGACAGGAAGACAAGGACAACCCGGCATGTTGATGGGAGCCACGCATTCTCCATTCACTGGACAGTCACGGTCTGTTCTGCACAGGGTCGGAGAGGAACCGATCGACACTCCATTCGGGCATTGAGCCTCTTGGCAGCAGAAGGACTTGGAGGAGTGGAGAGAACGGCGACAGGGATGGGACTGAATCAACTGGACTCTCATCTATCAGAGGGAGGGGAGTGGCCAACCAAGGGACACATCGAGGGAAGAGTTGTACAGTCCAATGGCTGCTTGTTGTAGAGAAGAGCCTCCGCGCCCACTCCACATGGCGACTGATTTTGATATCTTCTCAGAGGATACGAGCGCGCCACTCTTAATGATAAGAGATCTGACAAAATGAATTCCTTCTGAGGGATTCAGAGACCTGCCCAAATGACTGACCCCCTTCTGCAGCAGAGTTGCATGGCATTGATAGCAACGCAGACGAAGGCGGAAGGACATCCTTCGGTGGATCCGACTGTCTGGCAGAAGCGGAACTGAGAGCCGAGCATGGCGGGGGCGGACTTGTCCGGGCACTGCACGGCCTGCGCATCCACGGGGGCCGCCGATGAACAGCAGATCCACACCGAAGGCTCAATTCCTTTTCCATTTTAAACTATTCCTATTTTATTATCTTCCGATCGCAGGGGACAAAGATAAGGTTTTAAAATGAATGCGTTAACATACAAGATTGCTCTGCTGACAGGAGAAGCCGGAGGGGCACTGGTTGAGTTTAGTCGAGGAGCAAAGACGGGGCTGGCTGTTTAGCAGAAGAGACTCGCCAGATTGACAACGAGGAGAAGAAGCCAGACGGCAGCAGAGGAAGGAGGGGCTTCCGGTGGAGGCATCGACGGTGCCACCCTCAGAGGGGGCACACGAGTAGCCAGTTGGACAACTGCAGGGGAAGGAGGAGAGTGGCAAGGACAAACACGAACACACCTGTCATCCAAGGCTGAGGCACACTGCTTCGGTTCTCGTGTTAATTCATTGCGGAAGGCATTCCAGCCAGGAGGGCAGGCCAGGAAAGCTTGTGAGATTTGTTGAGAGGGAAGAGGAGAAGGAGGAGAGGGAGCGACGCTGCGAATGGAAGAGACTGTACGACAACAGACAGAGCGACCAGCCACTGTGGAGGGCAGACATGAGAATCCACGGGGACAGGGTGAAGGGAAGGCCAGCGGAGAACACCAGTAAGGCTCTCCTGCCACAGAATTGACTTTAGGATTCGCGAGTTGAAGACATGTATGTAATTTGTGAAGAATTATCTTTTCGGATGTGTTGTTGTACATATGTACGTATGTATGTACATACATATGTATGTACATACATACATACATATGTACTACATATGTACATACATACGTATGAGTTCTTACATATGAGCAAATGTGATTTTACACCTTCAACTTGTTCATAAGTGTCAGCTCCGTCAGCACACTTGGAAATAGAAGAGTCGACTTCGTTGCCGCAGCAAACCCACTGAGCAAGAACAGAAGACAACTGACACGAGTAAGTGTTCTGCAAGGAAAGACAACTCTCAGCCGAAGGATCAAGAATTGGACTGACTCGACTGCAAGGAGAGCCGGGGCCAGTGCAAGTCTCAACACTTCTGCTGGCAGTTAACAGAGCACTTTGGCCATTCGGACAGACTCGACGTGAGGCTGAATTACGACAACAGAGGGAGAGGGACGCGGACTGGGCAGACGGAAGACAATCCGAACCACCCGGACACACTCCGGACTGGCGAGAGGAGCAGAAGATCTGAAAGAGACAGACAAGGAGAACAAGCTAGAGAGAACTCACTCACCACTCCACCATGCACATCCAGGCTTGGAGTTAAGGAAGAAGGACAAGTCGGCATGGGCGAAGACGAGCAGCAGACGAAGGAATCCACGCTGCCCAGCGACAACTCACAACTGTAGCCAACAGGACACGACTGGAGACGCGAGGGAGTACAGGAACGAGGAGTGGAGCCATCCTGGAGAGGTCAGGAATCATGAGGGATGTAAGAGAAGAGGAAATAACGAGAGAGGGATAGAAATAGAGAGGAGGGAGGGATAGAAGGAGAGAGGAGAGATGAATAGAAGGAAAGAGGAGAGAGGAATAGAATGAGAGAGGATGAGCTTTGAAAAGACCTACACTAAGCATGTGTTGATTAGTGGGGCACTTGAGATGAACAGTGGCTGAGCTGGAGCAACAGATTTCCACGTGGAAGTCTTCTGATGAACGCACACAGGAATATCTGAGAAAAGGAGACATGAATGAGAGACATATGTAGAGAAGGATATGAAGACGGCGAGAGAGAGAGAGAGAGAGAGAGAGAGAGAGAGACAAACCCGACATCGCACTCTCTGCCACCGCTGCCAGAGTCACAAAGAATGACGGCAGAGTCTACCGATGATTGTGCAATAGCATTGCGAGGGCACGAGAGAGTGGAGGAGGGGGAGAGGGAGGACTGGCAGCAGATCTTCACTGAGGAAGACGAGGCAACCGACTCGCAGATCCCACTCAACACAACTCATTCTTCCTGTCTTGTAGTCATGGCTTCTAACTTGACGGGACAATTGTCACGCGACCCGCTCTGCTTGCAGAAGATGTTATGGCCGGATCGAGGGTTGATGGAGGGAGTCTGGCCGGGGAGTGGACAGCCGTAAGCCGGGCCTGGCACACCAACTACGAGTCTTCCGAGGAGGGAGGAAAGCGAACCCGCCGAGGCGGATGGGCGACAACAGAAGAATCCGCCAAGGTCGCTTCTCTCACACACATATCTTCAATTCATACTCTCCACCTCTAACTTTCATCCCACTTTCTCAATTAGAATCTATGCAATTTCAGTGCAATCTCATCACTTTTATGATCTAAGCCATTTTCCTCAGCGGTCGATGCTCTTGGAGAAACAAGCCAAGAGTATCGACTGTTGAGGAACATGGTTTAGATCATAAAAGAAGTGTATGAAGTTGTGAAAGGCAAACCCGATAATGAGAAGAGCGACAGAAGCCAAGAGCATCAGAGTGGTGGGGAAGTTGAAGGGGAGGAGGGGAAGCAGGAGGGGGAGGGGAGAGAGAACAGAGAAAGAGATGGAACAGTCGTCTAAGAAAGATTAAGAGAGAGAGACCGAGAAAGAAGAGACTGAGATCTACAGAAATAGAGAGAGATGAGAGAGAGTGAGAGAGAGTAGAAGAGCGAGAAAGTGAGGACAAGAAAAACAGTGAGCTCGAGCGCAGAATGAGAGTGAGAAATGACACTCCGACATAGACACCCAACGAACAAGCAAACAGTCCCATTCTGAGGAAGCACAAATGGGAATGCTTCGTGGTTCCCGGGAGGCCTTCTTCCTTCTCTCTCTCTCTCTCTCTCTCTCTAATCCTCGCCGTATTTCTCATGCTCCCTCCAATATCTTATCTCCATCACCCTCTCAATAAACCTTTTTATATTTGCAATTTCTGCTGCATATTTGAGCATACTAAATCATGTTCTAACAATAAGCACAGAGGATTCTATATGACTTACGACGGTAGTTCGAGAGCGAAAGATAAAGGGTGCTTGGCACGAAAGATTACTGTTACCATAACAAAGGAGACTGACTCCTTTGAGCAGAGAGGAGAAGAGACGGAACAGGCACGAGGAGCACCTCGGAGTAACTCTGCTCCCTCTGCGTCTCTGCACACGCCTGTCTCCTTCTCTGGTATCTCTGGCACACTCGATCGACTATCTGGTCAAATCTGGCTGATTATTAGGTCACTGTATGTGAATTGGCGTACTTGGCGTGCAGCAGAATGCATGCTCAGGGTTGTCAGAGGAAGGAAGACACGAAGAACCTCCTGGGCAAGGGACGATGTCGTCCCCACTGACCTCGCAATTCTCAACCAGAGATTGAGAGAAAGGAGAGAGAGAGAGGGTGAGAAAGAAAGAGGGCCAGAGAGAGAGAGAGAGAGAGAGAGAGAGAGAGAGAGAGAGAGAACAAGGAAGGAAAAGTGGAAGAAGAAGAACTAACAAATAGACTTCCTCCGAATGGTTGCCACCCAAGTGGACACGCATTCAGTCTGAGACGGGAGTTCGCTCGCACTCCGCTTCCCACGCAGCACATCAAAACTCCGCGAGAGACACTGAATAGAGAAGGGGTTGGTGGAGTGAAGGGACGACTTCAGGGGAAGGGCGAGTTGGTGGAGGCAGGGCGACTTCAGGAAAAGGAAGAGAGTTGGTGGAGAGAGAGGGCGAGTTCAGGGGAAGGGCGAGTTGGTGGAGGCAGGGCGACTTCAGGAAAAGGAAGAGAGTTGGTGGAGAGAGAGGGCGAGTTCAGGGGAAGGGCGAGTTGGTGGAGTCAGGGCGACTTCAGGAAAAGGAAGAGAGTTGGTGGAGAGAGGGCGAGTTCAGGGGAAGGGCGCGTTGGTGGAGGCAGGGCGACTTCAGGAAAAGGAAGAGAGTTGGTGGAGAGAGGGCGAGTTCAGGGGAAGGGCGCGTTGGTGGAGGCAGGGCGACTTCAGGAAAAGGAAGAGAGTTGGTGGAGAGAGGGCGAGTTCAGGGGAAGGGCGCGTTGGTGGAGGCAGGGCGACTTCAGGAAAAGGAAGAGAGTTGGTGGAGAGAGGGCGAGTTCAGGGGAAGGGCGCGTTGGTGGAGGCAGGGCGACTTCAGGAAAAGGAAGAGAGTTGGTGGAGAGAGGGCGAGTTCAGGGGAAGGGCGCGTTGATGGAGGCAGGGCGACTTCAGGAAAAGGAAGAGAGTTGGAGTTCAGGGGAAGGGCGCGTTGGTGGAGGCAGGGCGACTTCAGGAAAAGGAAGAGAGTTGGTGGAGAGAGGGCGAGTTCAGGGGAAGGGCGCGTTGGTGGAGGCAGGGCGACTTCAGGAAAAGAAAGAGAGTTGGTGGAGAGAGGGCGAGTTCAGGGGAAGGGCGCGTTGGTGGAGGCAGGGCGACTTCAGGAAAAGGAAGAGAGTTGGTGGAGAGAGGGCGAGTTCAGGGGAAGGGCGCGTTGGTGGAGGCAGGGCGACTTCAGGAAAAGGAAGAGAGTTGGTGGAGAGATTGCGAGTTCAGGGGAAGGGCGCGTTGGTGGAGGCAGGGCGACTTCAGGAAAAGGAAGAGAGTTGGTGGAGAGAGGGCGAGTTCAGGGGAAGGGCGCGTTGGTGGAGGCAGGGCGACTTCAGGAAAAGGAAGAGAGTTGGTGGAGAGAGGGCGAGTTCAGGGGAAGGGCGCGTTGATGGAGGCAGGGCGACTTCAGGAAAAGGAAGAGAGTTGGAGTTCAGGGGAAGGGCGCGTTGGTGGAGGCAGGGCGACTTCAGGAAAAGGAAGAGAGTTGGTGGAGAGAGGGCGAGTTCAGGGGAAGGGCGCGTTGGTGGAGGCAGGGCTGTCATGTAAATTCCCCTTTCTCATCCTATCCTTTGCCCTATGCACTATTCTGATATTCCCAAGTGCATTCGTATTATACAATCACGTAATTAACGTGATCATTTTCCTGACTGGAAGAGTCAGTCTGCTTGGTCGCGCTCCTTGGGAGCGGTTCCTTCCCCCTTCCCTCGTATTATTTCTTTGGTGCCGTCGGGCAGTTGTTGATAAAAAGCGTCGTTGCGCCAGTTCCCTCGTCCTCTTCACACTCAAACGACAGAGAAGAAGCCAGTGAGCTTCATTACATGGGTCCGAACCGGGATGTTGGTAGGAGGAGTCCTTAAAGACTATGGTCGGCACTGTAGCCGGGTATAGTCGCCAACAAGTGAACGGGGTTGCAAGAGCGTTCAAGTGGAGGCAGTGCAGAGCGCCGATGGAGGCAGTGCCGAGCGCCGACTGAGGCAGTACAGAGCGCCGACTGAGGCAGTGCAGAGCGCCGACGGAGGCAGCACAGAGCGCCGACTGAGGCAGTACAGAGCGCCGACTGAGGCAGCACAGAGCGCCGATGGAGGCAGCACAGAGCGCCGATGAGAAAGGAACGTGAGCAACCCGGACAAAGGTACCAGAGAGAGGCTACCGTGCGATCGGTCAGCAGGGACGCTGACTTGTGGAAGGCGGGGGATGTAGCAGAGAGGCCCATAAGTCCTGTCCTATATCACATGGTCGTAGGGAGTGTAGCTCAGTGGTAGAGCAGCCGACTCATGAGTAGGTGGTCCCGGGTTCGAACCCCGGTGCCTCCAGTGATCCTTTGAGCCTTTCGATGGTACCAGGTCGTTACAAAGAGAAGGAGAAATGGGATGAAATCCTTCCATTCTGCGTGTATACATATAACGCAGCTCCACATTCGACAACGGGAAAGAGTCCCTTCAGTTTGGTGTACGGTAAAGAGCCGAGACCTCTTGGTGAAAGATTGGAAACGTTGAGAGATGTCCAGGTGGACGTAGACGACTATGCCAGGGAGCTAATGGTAGGAATGCGGATTGCGAGAATGGAAGCAAAAGAACGAACCACAAAAGAAATTGAGAAAATGAAATGCAATTATGACAGAAAGAACCGAGTTGAAGAGAAAGACTTTCCAAAGAAAGGAGATAAAGTGTTGGTGAGAGTCCCGGTAGGACGAGGGGATACGATCCCAAAGTTAACAACAGAATGGAGTGGACCATACCGAGTTATTGATGTGACTGAGAATTCAGCGAGAGTGAAGAAAGAAGGAGACAAGGAGGAACTTGTCATTCCTTTCGATCAGTTGAGGAAGATGGCAGAAGAGTGCCAAATTGGAGATTTGAATAAGAAGAGAATCCAGAGAAGGATTAATTTCTTGTCCAGAGAGGACGAGAGAAGTGCGGAGAATGAAGAATTGCTGCTGGAGTTGATCCGGTGGACAACGAGCGACGACGACGGGCAGAACCACGAGTCGACTACGAAGGGCCGAATCTCAAGCGACTACATCTCAAGCGTTCTGGTGGCAGAGAGCAGCGGCATCTCAAGCGTGAACGACGGCAGATCATACAAATCGGGCGACGTCCGACAACACTTCAATTTCTATCATCACTCGAGGGACGACACGATCAGGAACGACGGTCGAGGGCGCCCGCATTGACAGGAGGTGGATGTCATGTAAATTCCCCTTTCTCATCCTATCCTTTGCCCTATGCACTATTCTGATATTCCCAAGTGCATTCGTATTATACAATCACGTAATTAACGTGATCATTTTCCTGACTGGAAGAGTCAGTCTGCTTGGTCGCGCTCCTTGGGAGCGGTTCCTTCCCCCTTCCCTCGTATTATTTCTTTGGTGCCGTCGGGCAGTTGTTGATAAAAAGCGTCGTTGCGCCAGTTCCCTCGTCCTCTTCACACTCAAACGACAGAGAAGAAGCCAGTGAGCTTCATTACAGGGCGACTTCAGGAAAAGAAAGAGAGTTGGTGGAGAGAGGGCGAGTTCAGGGGAAGGGCGCGTTGGTGGAGACAGGGCGACTTCAGGAAAAGGAAGAGAGTTGGTTTAGAGAGGGCGAGTTCAGGGGAAGGGCGCGTTGGTGGAGGTAGGGCGACTTCAGGAAAAGGAAGAGAGTTGGTGGAGAGAGGGCCAGTTCAGGGTAAGGTCGACTTCAGGAAAAGTAAGAGAGTTGGTGGAGAGAGGGCCAGTTCAGGGGAAGGGCGAGTTGGTGGAGGCAGGGCAACTTCAGGAAATGGAAGAGAGTTGGTGGAGAGAGGGCGAGTTCAGGATAAGGGCGCGTTGGTGGAGGCAGGGCGACTTCAGGAAAAGGAAGAGAGTTGGTGGAGAGAGGGCGAGTTCAGGGGAAGGGCGCGTTGATGGAAGCAGGGCGACTTCAGGAAAAGGAAGAGAGTTGGAGTTCAGGGGAAGGGCGCGTTGGTGGAGGCAGATCGACTTCAGGAAAAGGAAGAGAGTTGGTGGAGAGAGGGCGAGTTCAGGGGAAGGGCGCGTTGATGGAAGCAGGGCGACTTCAGGAAAAGGAAGAGAGTTGGAGTTCAGGGGAAGGGCGCGTTGGTGGAGGCAGGGCGACTTCAGGAAAAGGAAGAGAGTTGGTGGAGAGAGGGCGAGTTCAGGGGAAGGGCGCGTTGATGGAAGCAGGGCGACTTCAGGAAAAGGAAGAGAGTTGGAGTTCAGGGGAAGGGCGCGTTGGTGGAGGCAGATCGACTTCAGGAAAAGGAAGAGAGTTGGTGGAGAGAGGGCGAGTTCAGGGGAAGGGCGCGTTGGTGGAGGCAGGGCGACTTCAGGAAAAGAAAGAGAGTTGGTGGAGAGAGGGCGAGTTCAGGGGAAGGGCGCGTTGGTGGAGGCAGGGCGACTTCAGGAAAAGGAAGAGAGTTGGTGGAGAGAGGGCCAGTTCAGGGTAAGGTCGACTTCAGGAAAAGTAAGAGAGTTTGTAGAGAGAGGGCCAGTTCAGGGGAAGGGCGAGTTGGTGGAGGCAGGGCAACTTCAGGAAAGGGAAGAGAGTTGGTAGAGAGAGGGCGAGTTCAGGGCAAGGGCGCGTTGGTGGAGGCAGGGCAACTTCAAGAAAAGGAAGAGAGTTGGTGGAGAGAAAGGGCGAGTTCAGTGAAGCTAGAGACTTGCAGGAGAGAGAGGGCGCGTTCAGGAGTAGTGAGAGAGTTGGTGGAGGGTGAGGGTGACTTCAGGGAAAGTTGGTGGAGGCAATGCAACTTCAAGAAAAGGAAGAGAGTTGGTGGAGAGAGAGGGCGAGTTCAGGGAAGCAAGAGACTTGGAGGAGAGAGAGGGCGCGTTCAGGAGGAGTGAGAGAGTTGGTGGAGGGTGAGGGTGACTTCAGGGAAAATGAGGGAATTGGTGGAGAGGGAGGGCGACTTCGTGTGGAAGGTAGAGTCGGTAGAGAGAAAGAGAGAGGTCGAATGTAGTACGCGTTCGCCCTCTCTCTATTGGCTTACAATTAGCCATAAGAATAAGAAAAAAGTAATATTAAATCTTGAAATATCCTATTAGAAGCTGTGTGGTAATGCTCTGATTATCCTCTGATATAAAGTGATCCTCCTCGACCTCGGATGACAGAGACTTCCGTGTTGACATTCATTATCAGTGGAACAGAGTTTGATTCCAGTTGAAGGAGAAGTGAGAGGGGGAGAGCAGTCCAAATCAGAACAACAGAGACGCTGAGACAGAGTCGAAGAAGAAAGACAACGGGAGTGTTCAGGACATTCTGCAGAGGAGAAGCAAGCCGATGGCCCCCCTGCAATTCAATACTTTATCCTCTCTTTATCACTCTCCCATCTTCTAACCCTCAGATGATAACATTTTCTGGAATGAGGATGGACAATTCCCGGCCACTCCGCAGCAAATTCCCTCAAGGCAAGAGTAGCCACGAGGGCAGGCAAGTTTATGGGAACAACGACGAACTCGGCCAGAATCCGCTTCAATGAACGGCACGAGGGAGCGTGAGCAGCCTGCAATACTCTAAGATATCTCTCCTCTCTCTCTCTCTTTCTCTCTCTATCTCTCTCCCTCTCCCTCTCTCTCTCTCTCTCTCTCTTTCTCTCTCTCTTACCTTTCTCACTCACTCTTACCAGTCCTAGCGGAAGTGCTTTAAAAGGTTAAAACCTGGTCGAATCATTTCAGCAGCCTGGACAATAATGAAGAGAAAGAGCAACAAGCGTATCATCTTCGTCGACTCTCCACGAGAAACAATCCTTCTCTCTTCTTCAGTTATGCATCCTCATGATATCACTTGCACTCTTCTTCCCTCTCTCTCACCTTCCATCCTCTCTCTCGTTCTCGCTCTCCCTCCTTCTCTTTCTCACTCTCTCTCTCTCTCTCTCTCTCCTTGTCACCCTCTTTCCCTCTCTCTCGTCAATCGTCTAGAGTGGGCAAGCAGAACTAACAAACAGTGCCCGAAGACGTTCAGCCAGCTGAAGCCTCTCTTGTCCTTCTTTGCTTCTTTCTCTCACTTCTGGATCTTCTTCTCATCTCGCACTTCCTTCTATTTCCTTGCAGAGAGAGAGAGAGAGAGAGAGAGAGAGAGAGAGAAAGAAAGCGAGAGAGAGATAGAGAAAGAGAAAGAGAGAGAGAGATAGAGAGAAAGGGACAGAGAGAGAGAGAGAGAGAGAGAGAGAGAGGAGCGAGAGAGGGTTTGCTTGAACCCACTCTCTCGTCTTCTTATCTTTTTATAATTTTATATTTTGTTTTCCCACTTTATAAATATCTTTTGTTTCAGGAACATGGCCGTTAAAAAAGCAATCGTTCACTTAGTGAATTTCAGCGATTTTGAATGCAAAGTTACCGCAGAACTGTGCGAAGAGATTCAAAAAAAAATTATCTCAAATTCACAAAGTGCACAATTGTAAGGAAGCCTTTAATATATGTCATAAACCGTCCATTTCTATATTTCCACAAGAATTACCCAGCACAAATACTCATCAAAAACAATTTATGAACTAAGTAGGTTTTACAGGGAAACACAAAGGATAGTTCATGATGAGTAGATATAGATGAATAGGCAGAAAGAGAGAGAAAGGGAGAGGGAGACGAGAAGAGAGAAAGAGAGAGAAAGGGAGAGGGAGACGAGAAGAGAGAAAGAGGGAGAAAGGGAGAGGGAGACGAGAAGAGAGAAAGAGAGAGGGAGGGGTTGGGGGGGGCAATTGGCATGGCCTTTCGCTCTATGCGTGGCGATTTCCTCTTTTCCGTAATCTCCTTATATCTTCCCATTTCCCTTTCACTTCTTATCTTCTCTGCCCAACTTTCTCATTCAAATGGACAGGAAACCGTTGCCGATGAAATGGACGTTAGTTTTCGTTTTGCTCTGCTTTCTTAACGAAGACTACCTCGGCAAGCCCGAGAAAATATCTTTGATTAAGAGTTTCCTAAAAGCACTTCTACTTCAAAAATTCTTCGAAATACTTATTTTGCTATCTTAGCAAATCAAAAGATATAAGATATCGTTTAATGCTTCTTAGTCAGCTTCTTCCAGCTTTCACGAATCCTCCGGAGGGCAGAACACAGCCGATTACTTGATACATTGAACACCCTCGTCAAGGAAGAGTATAAGGATCAGCAGATACAATCGGTTCCCTTCTTATCACCCTCTCTCTCTCACAAAGTATGAGAGGAACAAGGAAGAGAGAGAGAATGAGAGAGAGAGGGAGAGAGTGAGAGAGAGCGAGAGAGGGATGTAGATACATAGAGAGAGACAAAGTATGACAGATAAATGAATGCGAACGGTTTAGGATCAAGTTCCGTCGGTTCGCTTTCAAAGACGAGAAGTGAGCATCGCTGAACAGAACGAAAAGCTCAAGTCATTAATCAATTTATTTCCTTATTTATCACAATCATAATTAATAAAATAAAATGAAGAACGAGTTGAAGCATGAAATTGTGAAGGAATCTTCTCTTCGACGGAGACATTCTCCTCTCTCGCGAACTACTGGAGAAGCTCGTATCCAGTGCAAGAAAGAGAAAGGAAGAAGGCACTCGCCAGAGGAGGCAGGCATTCTTTGACAACTTGTATCCCTCTTCCATCTGGCAGAATGGAGTGCCCTACTCACTGCATCCTTCGCTCAGTCAGTGTCTCTCTCTCTCTCTCTCTCTCTTTCTATCTCTGTCTCTTTTTCTCTCTGCTCTCTTTCTCTAGCCCGCTCAGCTCGCATTGGCATCGAGCAGGCGATAGACTTCTGGCAGAACGAGTCTTGCGTAGACTTTTTCCCTCGTACCTCGGAAGATAACTACTTGTCTTTCATTGGGAACGGTGATGGCTGTTGGAGTAGCGTGGGGAGGGATGAGAAGCAGAAGGCCCAGCCCGTGTCCATCGGCTTCGGTTGCTCGCATGTCAGTTACCACCACCAGTTTTTTTTCTTTTAATGCTATTTTATAATCAATTCATTTTCCCTGAATATAACAATCTTTTCCTCTCTCTCAATCTCTCTCTCCCTCTCTCTATCTCTCTCTCCCTTCCCCGTGGACATAGTTCGGAGTGACGTCACACGAGCTGGCGCATGCCCTCGGTCTGTTCCACGAACAGTCCCGCTATGATCGTGATTCTTATGTCCGTCTGAACCCGCGGGCAGTCGCAAGCAATCTCTTGTTTAACTTTGCTAAGGTACGTGTTCCTCTGTTGATTTCATCACCATTTGGCATGCAAAGAGTGGGGAAGAGAAGTGAAGGCATGCCCATGCAGGTTGGACAGGACGAGATGACGACCTATTCTCTTCCCTATGACATTGGTTCTGTCATGCATTACTCTCCTACAGAGTCAGCATCTTCCTCTTATCCGTCTCCCTCCCTCCTTCTTTACTCTCTACTTGATTTGCGCCCCTACATGTCTCTCTCCTCTCTCTCTCTCTTCTCTCTCTCTCTCTCTCTCTTCTCTCTCTCTCTCTCTCTCTCTCTCTCTCTCTCTTCTCTCTTTCTCTTCTCTCTCTCTTCTCTCTTCTCTCTGTCTTCTCTCTCTCTTCTCTCTGTCTTCTCTCTCTCTTGTCTCTCTCTCTCTCTCCAACTCAGATTCTCCCTGGACAAGAGCGTGCCGACACTTACAGCGTTGGATCCGGGAATGCAGTTCTCTATGGGGAGTCTGCTCGGCCCCTCCTTTATCGACGTCGCCCTCATCAACACTCACTACAGATGCTGGAGTCAGTCCATCATCATCTCTCTCTCTCTCTCTCACTCACTTTCTCTCTTTCTTCCACTCTTCTCTTTCCCTCTTTCTCCATCCCTCCCTTGAAGAGAAGTGCGGATCCGTCAATCTGGACTGTGCCCACGGCGGCTACGTTGATTCCCGCAACTGCTCCCGATGCAAGTCAGGGGACATTTCAGATCATCTGACATCTGAGATGTGTACGAAGGATTGATTGTGCTTGAGATGCCCTCCGGGCTTCTCCGGAATCCTCTGCACGGAGATTGCTCCGTCCTTCTCTTCCGGTTGTGGTGGAACTGTCGAAGTTGGAGAGGACATCCGAAGATTCAGTATTGTTATTCGGCAGGACAGTCGCGCAGTTCGGAAGAAGGAGTGCGTCTATCACTTTCAGGTCAATCTTACATGCAAACTAGGGGCTGAAAGTAGCAGACAAACTCCAATTAGAAGAGATGTTGAGGCTCCGCCAGGCCGGCAGATCCTGGTAAACATCCTGAATGTGAGTGCGCGATGTGTGGAGGGCTGTCACATCGACATGGCCGAGCTGAAGATGAGCAAGGACTACCGCCCAGTCGGATACAGGCATACACACTCTTCTTCTCCATCAAATCAAGCATTTATCAAAGATTCCTTGCTCAGAGTTTGTTGCTCTGAATCACATGGAAGTCGCTTTGTTTCGACAACCAGTCTCGTTCCTGTCATTTTCACTTCATCCCATGAAACCTTCTCCATGCAGTTTGAATACACAATCGGTCAGCAATGAAGAGATCCTCTTTCGTATTCTCAACAATTTAGTTATTTTAGTTGCTAGAAAGAAGAATAGGAATGCACTGAGAGCAGAGGAGGTGACTGCGGCAGAAGAAATAGAAGAGGAAGACAGAACCCTGACAGCCGAGCACAGCAAAGACCCGCAACCGCTTTCAATCACCAGACTTGCCACTGTTGATGTTTTATAGCGTGCAGATACGCAGATACTGTACCTGGTCAGATTTCTGACCCAATCTTGTTCTTTTTGTAACTCTGTCGATCGTTCGTATATTAGTTGTTGTACTAGGAATTGTTTTATCCTTAACAGTTGTGTTTTGTTGGTATATTCGGGGCGTTAATGGTTGATATTGTTCGTTGCTGTGCTAGGATACAACATGTTTGATACCATTAATGAAAGTGGTGCCGCTGTTCCTTATTCTTGTACCAAGCTCGTGTCTTCTCGTGCCGAGGTTACACTCTCCGAGTACAAATCGTTCTATCTTTCCTTAATCTTAATTTGCTGTTGTCGTTTAGGCAGATATTCTTATCCGATTGGACTACTGGCCTTGTACTTCACAGTATGAAGTCAGTTAACCGTGTGCTTTCTGCTACATTTAATTCCTTCTGCTAACGACAATTGACTGAAAGCCAAAACAGACCCGTCAACTTCTACTACGAAGTGAGTGGGGAAGAGGCTGAGAGACTGCTTCTGAAATACGGCTGCGACGGCGAATTCCTTGCTCGTCCAAGCGGCTCAGCTCCAAATCATTACACGCTTTCTATCAAGTTGGTTTCGTTCTCGAAATTTTTTGCTTGTATTATATATATATTTATTTATTTATATATGTATTTATATATGTATATATATTATATATACTGTCTTCAAAAATTCTGTAGATGTGCATTGATCTTGCAGTCGCTGCTCGTCGGTGACACATATAAAGATTCAAAAGAATGGAGATAGCCTGGATCTCTTTGGTGGTGAATCCTTTGCCTCTCTCTCCGATCTGGTTTCTTTCTACATCGAGAATCCTGATCAATTGAAGGAAAAAAACGGCGAAACCATTGTAATCAGGTGTGCTGTGTGTTCCTTCGCTGTTATCGTGCACAATTTCGATCTTCTCTAGGCGAGCAGTGAAGATCCCCTCCGAGGAAGCGGGGAGCCGCCGAATGCCGCACGCGGAGAGATGGTTCCACGCCAATATCACTGGCAGGGATGCAGTGGCCATACTTGCCAGAGAGGTTGTCCTGTTCTGTGCTCTGCTTGAGACGGCTTCTCTCTTCCAGAAGCAGTGGTCCTTTCTGGTGCGAGAGAGCCAGCGCACCCCTGGTCAATTCGTCATTTCTGTGAAAAGTGCGGAGGACTCCTTGAAGCATATCAAGATCTCTCGTAACCCCTTGACGGGTCGATTCCACGTGGGGGGAGGGGACGAGTTCGCTTCCATCTCCCATCTCCTCTCTCACTACAAAAGGAATCCAATGGTCGAACAAGGAACTCAGAATGTTGTTCGTCTCACCACTGTCAGTTCACTTTTTTGTCAGACAGCTATAGAATTGAGCAATTGTTTATTTTCCATTCCTTAATGTTGAACCGATTAAGATAGTCCCATCGACGAGAGTGCTACTCGGAAGTTTCCTCGATCGTGTTTCTGTGATGGAGAGAGCAGTGGACGAGGCGAGTGGACATAAGGACGCCTTCTCCGAGGAGTTCGAGGTTGATCACCTTTCAGGGAAAAGATGGGAGTCGTATCCACTAACATCAAAAGCATTGAGTCCTTTTCCTCTTGACAGTATTAATTTATAGAGGAAGGAGCTTAAGATTGACATAGTATCCGATCTTTCGAGTGTTTCTCATGGTGCGAGTTTGTTGTGTGGAGGAGTGGTTGATTGGTTGCAGAGACTAAACAACGCAGATGAGCAGCTCTTCAGTAGAAAGCAAGGAAAACTCTCGGGTAACATCGACAAGAATCGTTACAAGAACATTGTCCCCTACGACCACACCCGCGTTCTCCTGAAGGACTCTCCTTCCAAGAGAGACTATATCAATGCCAATTACATACGAGTCAGGCTTCATTCCCTTCACTCATTCGCATTGCAAATCGCTTCAATATCACACTATGAGGGCAGTCATTTATCATGTCCAGTTGTCTAAGTAGAAGAATGAAAACCCATTCAGTTAGCCACTGACTCGGAAGACAAGAAGCGGCGCTCTTTCATCTCAACCCAGGGCTGTCTGCCAGGAACAGTCGGAGACTTCTGGAGGATGTGCCACCAGGAGGGCATTGCAGTAATCGTTATGACGACGAAGGAAAACGAGAGAGGAAGAGTGAGTTCTCTCACTTCGTCTATTCTCTTATCTCATCTGCTTAACAGGCCAAATGCGAACGATACTGGCCAGCGGAAGGAAGCAAAATGACTGTCGATCAAGATGAATACACACTACGCAACATAAAGGTCTCGGAAGAAACATGTTTAGAATACTTATTTATGGTATCATTCTAGGAGAGTTCATTCAAGCACAATCACGAGGATTCCTTCATCCAACGCACGTTTCAATTGGTTTGCTACAAAAGTTAGTGGGGGGGGGGGGTTAGGTAGTTGTGAGAAGTATGAAATTGCCTTGAGGTGGGAAGACACGGACAGTGACTCAGCTGCAGTTCGTGGCCTGGCCAGACCATGGCTGTCCGGAAGATGCAGAGGCAGTGCTGGCCTTTCTGGCCCTCGTGGATTCCCACGCCAACGAACACCCGGAAGCTCCCGTTGTTGTGCACTGCAGGTCTCTTCTTCTTCCATTCTCAGCGTCGGAGAATTAGTCATTTCAGTGCTGGAATCGGACGAACGGGAACATTCATCGTCTTGGATGTCTTGCTGCGAGAAATCGACGAAAAGGGTCAGTACATCATAATTGATTCTTTTATTAAAGAATTTGTTTGAAAAATACAAACAGGCAAAATTCATAGTGGCATCTGCGACGACCTCTCACGAAGAGATTGAAATAAAAGTATATATTCGAGGAATGCAAAGTTGTAGGCCGCGAATGCTACATCGACGTGGCGAGTACTGTACTCGCAGTGAGAGAGCAGAGACAAGGAATGGTGCAGACGGAGGCGCAGTACAGGCGAGTCCCCTCTTGAAATGGCCATGACTCTCCTCCATTCACAGATTCATCTACCGCGCCGTTGCCTGCTATGTCAAGAAGAAGTTGTACGGGCGAGAGGACGCTGCCCCCGCAGTGGAAGCCCTCCCTCTCCCTTCGGCCTCTCCTGACCCTCTCTTCCCTCTCCCAGACTCCTCTCTCCATCACTCGTCTTCACAACCTAAGCCCTTGGCTCAATGCGCATATGTAAATGGGTCGATCTAAGATGTTTTGAATGCTAGGATGTTCTTTATCGGGTGGTAACTCTGAGATGGAATGATTGGTTAGCCTCTCTGATCTCTTCTTCTCTACCCTTCCCATGCGATTTTCACTGGTATACCCGCCGGTTTCATCTGAATGATTCACGGTCTTGTCGCGTCCTTGCCCTTCTTCATTTCACCCCTACTTTCGTAATTCTAGTTAGCGAATTTTACGTGTATTCTTGTCTATGTCGGCGGAGACCGTTGTTTCAGTTCTTTCTTTGTTTGTGTACGTTCTCTTTAAATGCGTTCGGTCCGCGTCGTAAAGAGTTCTTTCACAAGGAAGAAGGTAGAGAACGGAACAAGTGCTTGCAATCTGAAGCATGGGATGGACGAGGGAGCAGAACAAGGAAAGGGGCAGAACAAGCAAGACCAGCGTGAGTCATCCAAAGTTAGTATTGATTTGAAGGTGTCACCGACGTCTTCCAGTGCAAATGGCTCATCTGCTGGGGGACACCCCTCTTCTTCTTCATGTCAAACATTCCTACACTTCTCGTCAGCTTCTGGCAGTTCGTTCTCTCTCCCCATTATGTAGAGCTAAAGATTAAATTGAGGGGAAGCTGGTTGCCTTTTACTTCTCGGCTCACTGGTGCCCTCCCTGTAAAAGATTCACTCAGATTCTCAAGGTAAGTGCTTCCTCTGCAAGGACACAACTCATTGTATTAGTTGTACAATACAGAGATTCTACGAGGAAAGTGCTGGAGTTGAAGTTCCCTTCGAGGTTGTGTTTGTCTCTTCCGATAGATCTGAAGAGGAGATGGCAGAGTACTTGGATGAGCAGGGCTCTTGGCTGCATCTCCCCTTCGGCCATCCAACAATCGCGTATTACTCTTCTTCCATTCAAGTTTTAATTCCCTTTTTATCTCCACAAGCATAAATAGCGTTGCACCGCGGAACACATATACATGTACATGTTTAACTATTTATATGGATTCCGGTTTTGGCTTTCGCCCAAAACGCTCAGCGCAGCAGGCAGCCTAGGAAAATTCTTGGCGATAATTAACACCAGTCAGAGTTTTCAACATTTCGATTAGTTTACGAATAAGGAATAAATAAAAGATGCTTAAAGTGGATTGAAGAGACATATCGCGGCAATTCTCCGTGATCGGAATTCCATTCGTAGTCGTGACAGCACCAAGCGGGGAAGTCATCACAACGAGAGGCCGAGCAGACATTGAAGTCAGGCTTCTGCTTCTCTCTCTCTCCTCTCTCACTATTTCGTGTTCTATTTCAGAATCGTTCATCTACAGAATCTCTTCTTCATTCATGGGCTAAGCTGGCAGGCCTTTCACTGCAAGAGTCGTCCTCAATCACGCCAACCTTTACTAAATTGTAGATGGAGTGTCATATACACGTATGTATGTAGCATCCTCTTACGCACATCCAGATAAGATAATCGACGAAACTTACTGAACATTCTAAATCGAATATATATTTGAAAAAATATAAAAATTGTAAATACATTGTGATGCAGTGAAGTTTTGCCAGAGGGGCGCGTTCGCACGCTCAGCATCCATCCAAATTTTATAAATTAAATATTTTTAATATGCAGAGCCAATAAGGTAGCACACTTAAATGTAAACTGAAAGAGCTCATGTATAATATTGTATGGGAGCACTATTAGGAGCTCGTTTTAACCCTCTTAAATATTCCCAGTCACTTCTATTATGCTGGTGTGCCAAAAACAGGCGGATTCGAAATCGTATATTCACCCCTTTTGTCCTCTTAAAGATATTTCATTCGTGCACTTTTCGAACAATGCGAAAGTGCAATTTTATTAAGAATATCTAAAATAGGAGAGAGAGAGCGGGGGGAGAGGAAGAGTGAGCTCTCTCTAGAGAGAGAAAGAGTGAGAGAGAGAGAGAGAGAGTGATAACAGGAAATGATCTTAAAAAAACATATCACCAGAATGCTTCAATTGTGACAAAAAAGCGACTATTTAAATTTAATTTGAGAGAATATATTGAGATTGAATAATATTAACAATTTGACCGAAGCGGTAGGCGTAATGTTGGAATGTTTCCAAGAGAATGAGAGAACGTTGCCATGGCAAGTGCTGTTGTGTGGATGGAGATTGCTTTCATTTCTTTTTCTCTCTCTGTTTCTTTTTCTCTCTCTCTCTCAGTGTCTGCTATCTCTCATCATCCATATCTGCTTCATCCTTTTACATCTCTTCAACTAGTGCTTTGAATGGACGTTCTGCTCAACGATGGCAGCGAAGTCCAACAGCCCGTGGACATGAAAACATTGCTGGCAGGTTCTTATATGCGAATTTTCTTCTTTCTTTCTATCTCCTTTCTCAAACTAAGGACTGGATGGAGTTCACAAGTCTTTTCTTCTCATATCCATTTCCTTGACATGCATTGTCTTCTTCATCTCTTTCCTGCATGCTTTCGTCATCAATCAATACGTGTCGAATGAAAGGATTCAGACAGATCTCTACTACATCGCCTTCCTCTTTCCAGTGAGTTGCCCTTTTCCTCCCTCTCCTTATTCCCTTCCGAATTCCCTTGCAGATGACATCCCTCTGTGCCGTGGTTGGAATGATGGTTCCGCGTGCGGCTACCTTTCTCTATGCCGTGGCCCTCGTGTGAGTCCTTTCTACTGCTTTGGCTGTTCTCTCCCATTCTCTTTTAGATATCTCATGCTTTGTCTCTTCGTCTGCGTCTCTCTTCTCTTCAACATCTCCGGTGGTCGTCAACAGTTCTGTCGAACTCTCTACTCCTCTGGCCGTCAACTTTCTATGCGTGTCACGCCTCTCTGCTGCTTCAAATCTCTACCGTCCATTGCCCCATCGGAGTAGGAAGACTCATTATTTTAAGTTTCTATCTAGCAAGCTTCTATTAGCTGAATGGTATCAAAATTTTAATTCCTATATATTCTTGGTAGTCATATATTAACTGAACTTATTACTGAAATAGAAGAAGATGTAGAGAGAATGAGCAAAGAAAGAGATGTACAAAAAGAGATGGCAGATAAAAAAAGAGATAGTGAGAAAGAGATGAGAGAAAGACGGAGAGAGAGTGAAAAGAAAGATAAACAGGGAGAGAGAGGGAGAGAGCGAGAGCGAGGGATAACTATTGAGGCGCAACGTGCGTCGTGTGGAGTGGATGGTCCTGCAATCTCATCTGCTGCGCCTGATACTCGAGGCTGCCAATGTCGTCGTCTTTCTCGAAATCAACCACCGACAGCATATGTAGGACTCACTCTCTCTCTCTCTCGGACTCACTCTCCCTCTCTCTCAGACTCACTCTCCCTCTCTCGCTCTCTCTCAGACTCCCTGTCTCCCATTCTTCCTCCCTCTTTTTCCCTCCAGTCTTTCTCCCTCTCCAATGTTCTCCCTTGAGGTGGTTCCTCTTCTCCCAACTTCTCGGCCTTCTCTCTATGCTCTTCGCTTCCTACGGCTGTTACATCCTCGTTGCTGCGTGCAGTGTATGTCATTTCATGATTCTTGTCCTTGTCGCTCTCTTTCTCTCCTCCTCCTCCATCTCTCTCTCCCTTTTCCCTTGCCTTTGAGTGTGAAGTTCGTCCCCACCGTTTCCTCGTTCTCTTCCGCTGCGTGGACATTGCCCAGTGCCTGTACACGATCCAGAAGTTCACCTTTGACTTGGCCACCCTCGCTGGCCTCGTCCGATCCGATCCGCTCTTCAGTCCTTCTGCCAAGGCACAGTGTTCGTCTCTCCCTCTCTTTCACTCCCTCCCAGCTCTCTCTTTGTCTGGACATCCTTCATGCTGACGTGGGAGATGCTGCTGATGTCGTGTCTCTTGACGTACCTCCTTCGGCCGGGTCAATCCTCTCTGCTTGACAAGTACCGCCGATCCCCTTCAATCGCCGATGCTTCCTTCAGTGGTTGTCCTTCCTGTACTTCTCTTCTAGTAGATTGCCTCCTTGCAGATCCCTCCGGGACGAAGAAGCCCCGTGCCCAGCCCACTACGGGGAGTCTGCCGCCATCCCCTTCATCGCCATGGCGAAGACTACCTCCTATGACCGATAGAATCTAGCAGTCAATTCTTAGTACTCACAACAACAACCTTTACTATTTTCCGAAGGCACTTCAAAACCAAAAGGAAGAAATGAAAAGGCAAAGGCAACACGGGTATAAATAAATTAACATAATTTGCAGAAGAATAAAAAAAGATTATGTACGTCAAATATGCAATAGTGGTGAAATGTAATAGAAAGGAAGAGAGATTGGTGGGACTAGAATAGCCAATCTTTTCTCCTTCTCTTATTGCCACTCAACTCTTCTGCTTAATGGCAGAAGCGACCGGATCGATATTATGAAATCTAGAAAAGAATCAACGAGAGATAAACAGAATTGATGAAGAAAATCGTTAAGGGCAGATAAAAGGAAAGAGAATCTGTAGGTCTAATCCTTTTCGAGGGCTTCAAGTTGGTCCATGTCACTCGGGTCCAACTTCTCGATCTCCTTCTCTGCAAAGGGCGGGATCATAAAGGAAAGGATGGAACTAATAGATAGAAAAGAGACCAAAGTAAGATGAGATCTTCTTGATGACGAAGAGAGCGTTGTCACTGTCCACGAAGTTGATAGCAATCCCTGCCTTTCCAAAGCGCCCAGTTCGGCCAATTCTTCAACAAAGGAAGGTAGAAGAGAGAAAGAGAGAGAGAGAGAGAGAGAGAGAGATAGAGGAGAGAGAGGATGGAGGGAAAGAGACATAGGCTGACCGATGGAGATAAGTTTCATAGTCTGGTTCAGTAGGCACGTTGAGATGCACTGGGGGATCATAGTTGATGACAAGGGTCACGTGGCTGATGTCTATTCCTGCAATCCAAAAAGAACTAGTAAAACAGAGGACGGAAATGTTGAAAAAATACTAATCGATGATGGGAACGCTCAGTACATTCAAAATGTAGAGCGGTATTAAAAAATAAAATACAGTAAATTTGTTTACATGTACACTACCAATCTATGGTGTGAACTATGAAACCCAAGAGTCTGCATAAATCAAGAAACGAACCGCGAGCGCAGACATTTGTAGTAATGAGAACCTTGTGCAGGCCATCCTTAAAGTCACTGATGGCCTTCGCTCGATCCAACACTGTCAGTTCTCCATGGAGAAGGGCGACCTACAAGAACTCTTCGTCAGCCCACCCCTCCCCCTCCCCTCGTGTTCCTCCAAGAAGAACTCTTCCTCAGCCCTCCCCACTCCCCTAACCTCGTGTTCCTCCAAGAAGAACTCTTCCTCAGCCCTCCCCTCCCCACTCCCCTAACCTCGTGTTCCTCCAAGAAGAACTCTTCGTCAGCCCTCCCCTCCCCACTCCCATAACCTCGTGTTCCTCCATGAACTCTTCCTCAGCCCTCTCCTCCCCCTCCCCTAACCTCGTATTCCTCCAAGAAGAACTCTTCGTCAGCCCACCCCTCCCCCTCCCCTAACCTCGTGTTCCTCCAAGAAGAACTCTTCCTCAGCCCTCCCCTCCCCACTCCCCTAACCTCGTGTTCCTCCAAGAAGAACTCTTCCTCAGCCCTCCCCTCCCCACAACCCTAACCTCGTGTCCCTTCTCTCGCAACCGAGTGGCCAGCCAGGCTGCACTCTGTCTTGTGTGGCAGAAGACGATAGCAGATGCGATGGTCAGTCCAGAGTAGAGATTCACAACAGCCTGGAATAATTGCTCCTACTATGAATTTGAGTCGCATTTTCTTCTTCTTAAGTTCGGAGCATGTTCCGAAAGAAACAGTGACAATTTAAGCTACTGAAATGGGAAAACGTAATCAGGAATGGAAAAGTATACTATTACTTAATGACAGAAGTTAATCTAAATAGGAATTCCGGAAGCTAAAAAATTTAAGTTTGACGATATTTTTCTCAGTCTAAACGAACTTTCAGAAATTGTTAAAAAGGCTGTAAAAGGACCTCGGCCGTAATCCATAAGAAAAGAACACGCAAGTCGAGAGACGCAGACATTACAGTATGGTAGATTTTAAGCTCTTCCGACAGATATTTAATATCTTGTATGGTACTCACTAAGCGAAAAAATTTCGAAAGATCTGTCTAATTAAGAAAAGAGATAGAGAAAAAAATGAGAAGGAGAAAGAGAGAAAGTGAGGGAAAATAAATAGTGAAGAGGAAAGAGGAAGAGAGCGAGAGATTAGGCGAACCTGGTACTTGGCCTCCCGATTCAGGCATTCCACGTAGTACTGCTTGATATTCGGCAAAGTCTGCTCACATTTCCGCAATCTAAACATGGAAAAGTAACAAGCTAAAGAAGCAAAGATGGGACCAACGTGACTGAGACGGGTTTGCGGATGATCTTGTTGGCGAATTGGATAACGGGGTCATCGTAGGTGGCAGAGAAGAGCATGGTCTGCACACTCGGAGAAGCCTTTCCAATCTCGCTGCAAGAAAACACCCTTCTACTTTACTCTCCTCCGCTCTCTCTTTCTCTTCAGCTCTGCGCTCCCTCTCTATCTCTCTCTTTCTTCTGCCCCTTTCGGCCACTTACTTGTAAATGCGAATGGAGAGGTCGTGGTGGCCTTGCTGGCTTATCATTACATCAGCTTCATCCAGGACAAGGCAAAGAATCTATAGAATCAAGGGCATCCAATACAAATGGAATGGAAAAACGTCAAACGAGAGAATAGCATAATGGAAACAGAAAAGAGAATAAAGATTACTTTGGAAGGATCGAAGAGATGGAGTTTCGTGACGTAATCTAACATCTTGCCAGGAGTGCCAATGATAATCTGCTCTTTCAGCTCCTGCCCGCGAGTTACTGAAAAATTGAAGGAAAATTATCAACAATCAAAGTATACTTTGAATAATGAATTTTTTTTTATATAAGCTTACGTTGTTTTTCGTTTCGATTGCTAGGCAAACTGCTACGTAAAAATAATGAAAAAAAAACCTCGTGTTCCCTTTACTGCGTAGTGGACTTTGACTTCTGGCATGAAGTGTGCCATTTGAGTGAGAACATTGCCGATCTGCATGGCCAACTCGTAAGTCGGAGCAAGACAAACACACTGAGGCCACTGGTTCTCCGGCTGCACCCGAGACAGCATCGTCAATACGAAGGCCGCCGTCTTCCCAGTCCCGGACTGGGACTGTGCAATCAGATTCGTTGGTCTTCAAGTATAAAAGGTCAATGCAAAGAGTGATAAGCCAAGTTAACAACTAACGGTTCCATGAGAAGAAGTGGCAAGGCGAACTCTTGAATGCGTGAAGGTTGTTGAAATGACATGAGCTGAATTGCCTTCAAAAGTGGCTCCTTCCTAAACAAGCCAATTCCAGGGGATCGTGCAATATTCAAGAAAAGGCCAATTTATCAGCAAAAATACTAACAGTCGCATGTCTTCAAAGCTGTGAACAGAATGCAGAGGAGAAGTAGGGTCAAGTTGCTGGGAGTGGATGTCAACACTCTCAGACCTCATCATGTTTACTTTCTTATGGATGAATTTATTCAGTAGAGCAACTTCTTCAGGCGTCATGGCTAAAATTCGAATTCAACGAAATATTTTCCAAGATATAAATGACTCACGCTTCTCAATTCCAGATGTGTTATCATGATCAGAAATAGTTGGGTGCTCGATCTTGGGGCCGCCAGGCTGAACAAATATTCATGATTCTGTTTAGAAGAAAAACGATAAAAGGTGCTTACAGCAACGATTGTTGCAGGAGACTGCAGAAGCGCATCGCCTTAAAAAGACCGATGAGTTCGACTTAGAGACTTGCTCCTGCGACAAACCATTGAAGCTAGTAGATGAGAAGAAAGTAGAATTTCTTTCCGAATGACCGCTCGCTTTTGGCGATGTGGAGCAGATCTGAGATATATACAGTCACTTCTCGAAAGAAGATCAAGAGTTGAGCAGCAGGGCAAACCTCTCTTTGTTGCTGCTCAGTCAAAGCAGCACCCCAGTCCTCCATCCTACAAATACAAATTCAAATGCAAATTTGGACGCCGTCCTCCATCCTACAAATACAAATTCAAATGCAAATTTGGACGCCTCAGTCAAAGGGCATTTTGACACATCACACGACCAAACAAACTGAATTGATAAACGGCGTTACCGAATATAAGGTCAAGGATGTTGATGTTTTCCTAGCGAGTACCTCCTTTACTTAATTTTCTTGTAATTTTCTTGTAACCCCTTATCAGGAAGAACGAATAATTTGCTTCGATCGATCCTGAATTGAAGTAATCCTGGATAGGAAGAATCGGTTTCTTTATCCATTTTCTTTCCGATGTCCGAAGAGAATTGTTGATTATCGGCTTGGATGTAAGTAATTCTAGTAGGAAGGGAAGTTTGCATACGGTAGTATGGAGTAAGAGTGCTCGGGAAAAAAGCGAGCTGTTGCTACGCAGTTAAAAAGGCGTAAAGTTGTCCGTTAGCAGTGAGAAAATGCATTAGCAGTTACAGAGTGTAAGGGTTCAACTGCTAAATTATACTGCTTCTGGACTACGAAGCTGTTGCATAGCATTGCATAGTGAACTGCTAATATTTTGAATTTCGAAAATTCCTGCTACGATTAGCCTTAAAGAACATTGTAAGGAACAAAATAGAATCTAGTGCTCCGTCCGCCCTATGTTCCGACTGTGCACTCAGCTCTTAAGAAATGTATAGTTCGAAAAATCCGTCGAATCTCGCCTGCTGCCCTGGGTAGGCATCCAAGAGCCGGCTTAATTTACAAGTTTTAAAGCCCCTCTTCGGCCGATGCATGTAAAGTAGGGAACAGTGAAGTGCTTTGGTAAATTGTGAACAGTACATATTTCCGGTGTGTTGACACTCGTCAGTACAGTACTCAGTTTAGCAGTATAGAAGTTCCCGTTAAGAAAACAACTTTCCGGTGTTATGGCACTCGGCGCCAATAGTATGCAATTTAGCAGTTCAAAAGTACTGCTAAGCAACTGCTTAGAACCGGCCTAGCCTTCGTTTTGCACTCATTTAGCAGCAGCTACGCATCCAATGAGCAGCGTAGCCGTTGAAAATGCACGCAGGAGCAGTTACAGAGTGTAAGGGTTCAACTGCTAAACAACCTGCTAAGTCGTTGCTCTTGTAGTGCGTAGCAACTGCTCGCTTTTTTCCCGAGTGATGTGCAGGTTTGGGCGGGAAAAAAAGGACGCCTCTAGTGCAAGCTAGGGGCAAGTCATTCTAATCTTGGCTGTGTAAGGTGGTGACTCTTTTTCGTGGTTACGTCATTCTTGGTATGTTGGTTTATTATTATTAATTATTAGATCGAATTTGTCTGATTCAGCATGGCGGGCGAGGATGGAGGAACGACTCCTCCCCCTCGTCCCTCTTCGCTTCCTGAGTCAACAGGAAGTCATCCGTCGGTCCCCCAGTTTATGGAGGCCCTTCAGCAGGCGTTACGCCAGAACCCTTTCGCCATCCAGCAGCAGCTCCTGCCACGACGCGAGCTCCCCGAATTCACGAATAGAGGTTGTTTATCTTTGTTTTCCCTGCACTCTCACCCGGAGTCAGGTTTTCCTCCCTCAGCCGGGGAGAGCTCTTCCTCAGCCGTGGAGAGCAGTTTGCCTCCCTCAGCCGGGGAGAGCTCTTCCTCAGCCGGGGAGAGCAATCTGACTCCCTCAGCCGGGGAAATCTATTCTGTTCTTACAGTCTATCGTGAATCGGCCCGCCCGATGGTAGAAGCACTCACGGACCTGGACAGGGCGAGCGCCTCGATCTCATAGGATCAAGCACAGAAGCACATCGAAGCTGCAAAAGAGAAGCTGGAACAGCGAATACTGCACATGCAGTTAGCTGACGAGAATCCTGGATTCTGGGCTGGTCTGGACAAGGCGAAGAAGTTCTCGGGAGGCATGGACGAATTGACGAGAAGAGCTCTGGAGTTCTCCCAGTCTGCTCCCTCGGCTTCTTCATCTACGACTCTGGGCCCGCAGAAGAAGAGACCAAGGAACGATCAGTCCTTTCGTGATTCCCGATCAGATCCTGACAATGGCGATTCAGAAGGTCACTGTTTAGAAGTAAGGAAAAGCTCAATTGAGATTCATTCTATATTGCAGTTAAAAGACTCGCATCGCAAGTCCAACGGCAACAGCTCCTGCTAGACAGACTCGCCTCCGGCCCCTCCAGAGCTTCGCCCATCTCCCGATGCAACTACTGCAAGCAGCTCGGCCATTTCATCCGGGACTGCCCCCTTGCCCGCTCCATCCTTGACGGAGCTCCACACAAGCCCGGTTCCCCCCGAAAACAGTAAAGGTTCGTTCTTTCGGGCCGGCTCGTTACACGACCATCTGGAAGAATGGGGGAGATTGGATCCACCACACTTTGTACTAACCGCCTTGAGAGAAGGTTTTCACCTCCCGCTTCTACCAGGTATTACATTAGAAACTAGGTGGGCTCCTCAGCCTCCCCTTAGCCAGGAGGACGATAAATTCGTTGATGACGAAATCTGGAATCTCTTGGCTTCAGAGGCTATTGAAGAAGTGAGTCAGGAAGATTTACTGATCTCTAGCCGAATTTTTGTGGTTCATGTGAAGAAAGATCGGTTAGTCATTGACTTATCCTACTTGAATACGTTCCTATCAGTACCCAAATTCAAATTCGAATCCCTGGAATCTGTCCTCCCTTACCTCTCCCATTCCTCCTTTGCCTCTGTTTTCGACATGAAATCATGCTACCATCATCTACTGGTGAGTCCTACCGATAGGAGGTTCCTGGGTTTTCAGTGGAAGGGCAGATTCTTCCAGTTCAGGGCAGTCCCATTTGGATTAGCACCAGCTCCATGGATCATTACGAAACTTTTCCGTCCAGTGGTGAAACGGTGGAGATCTATGGGTATCGAGACAACCTTGTATCTAGACGACGGAATAATCTTGGGCCAGTCAGAGGACGATCTTAGAAACAAAGTGGGGGGGCGGACTTAGAGAAGTTGGGCATTACCATGTCGGAAGAGAAGTGTCATTGGCACCCTTCAGCGAAAGTAGTGTGGTTAGGAGTGGAGATTGACTTGGAAAACAAGATAGTGGCCCCTACGAGAGCAAGGAGGGAAAAACTCTTAAGGACAATCGAAGATCTTCTTGTTACTCCTAACCCTACTCTGAAACACAGGGAGAGGCTTTTGGGGATAGTAGCCTCTATGTCAAATTGCTCAGTGGGTCTTCCTCTTTATACTAGACCATTGTCGAACTCTGTTTCAAGTTTTCCTGCTGCAGGTAACTGGCTGAATCTCCCGATGGAGGAGGATGAGAGAAGCGCACTTCAAAATCTGAGAGATCTGGTGAAGGATGAGAGAGTTAAGAAGATACTGGAGACACGACTGGACGCAGTTGCGACCACCGACGCGTCGGCAGTTGCTATAGGTGGGTTTATCACTGTGGACACAGGAAAAATTTGTTTTTCCAAGAACCTCACCGAACTGCAAAAGACTTTCTCGAGCACGGCTAGAGAAATGTTGGGGATTCAGTAGGCAGCACTGTTGGTAGCGGATAGACTGAAGGGTAGCTCCACTCTTTTTCTGACAGACAACAAGGGTGCGGTAAGCATTTGCCAAAAAGGATCCACGGTCCCTCTTCTTCAAGATCTGGCTGTGTCAATTCGGGGGATTTTGCATCGGGCTGAGGTCCAGGCAGTGTTTGCATGGATTCCTAGGGAAGAGAACGAGGAAGCAGATGCCTTAAGCAGGGAATTAGACCGGGACGATTGGAAGATTAATGATCATTGGTTCCAACGTTGTGTCGATAGATGGGGACTCCCAGAAATCGATTTATTTGCTTCAGCAGAAACAGCAAAAGTTTCCAGATTCATCGCAAGGCAGTTCGAACCCGGATCCCATGCTGTGGACGCCTTCTCTAGAGGCGACATCTGGGCTTCTCGACTTTTTGGTTGGTACGTACCCCCCCCCCCTGTTTACTGGCGAGAACTCTCAACATGTTGTTCATTTACAATACTAAGGTCATTCTGGGTTACCGATGCTGGGAGTCGGCGGATTTTTACCCTTTGATTCTAAGAGCAAAACAGACGGGCCTTGTCCGGGACGTTTTGAGAGTACAGAGGGGCCACTGGGTCATCATCCCAGGCCAGGTTCAAAATCAGGCGTTTGCTCGGGAATCTCTTGATTTTGACTTCGAATTCCTCCTCTGCAATTAAGTTCACTTTCGAATCTACACTCCCGGTTCGGGTTCCTGTTCGATAAAGTTGTTTGGTGTACTGCTAGAATTACACAGTCAAGGGGATAATCTCGGTTATATGGGAAGAATGACCGTATAATTGTTGATTATCAGCTTGGATGTAAGTAATTCTAGTGGGAAGGGAAGTTTGCATACGGTAGTATGGAGTAAGAGTGATGTGCAGGTTTGGGCGGGAAAAAAGGACGCCTCTAGTGCAAGCTAGGGGCAAGTCATTCTACGAATCTTGGCTGTGTAAGATGTCTTTCCAGGACCCGCTAGATCAGAGTGGTCCGGACTTCTACGAGCAGCCCAGCACATTGGCGGAAGAGACGCGGCAGAATCTATTGTTAACTCCTTCACATCTTCTCGAGCCAGCAACACATGGCGAGCTTACGCATCCGTTTGGAGAGCATATCTCTCCTCTCTTCCACCGTCATTAGACCCTTCCTCCCCATATGTTTTGACGGCTTATGCAGCACATGCAGCCTTGTCTAGATTATCTGCTGCCTTCTCAAAGTTTTCCGCAGTATCTCTCTCTCCTCTCTGTTCTCAAGTTCTCTCCGGTTTGAAACGTGCTTCTCTCCCTCCTCAAGGGTCTCATCCAGTTACAGATAATCATATTCGTTTCGTTGCCTTTTCCTCGATGGCAGCCTCAGATCCTCGTCTGCATTTAGCCGTATCTTTACAGTATCTTTCTGGTATGCGCGTGAGCGAAGTGGCATCTCTCCGTTGGGGAGATTTGCGCCTCGACTCCTCCCGTCTTTCTATATTGATTCGACATTCTAAGGTCGATCAAGCGTCTTTAGGTTCATCCGTTTTTGTGGACCTGTCAGGCTTACCCCCTTTATTCAATTATATTTCCGGAGGCCTCTAACAATCCCCTCTCCCCAGTCTTCCCCTCTTCCAACAATCCTCTCTTGCATCTCTCCCCTTCTCACTTATCTAAACTAATCTCTCAGATGTTTACATCCCTCTCCCTTCCTCATTTCACTTCGCATAGTGCCCGCTCGGGTATGGCGAATCGCATGCTCTCCCTCGGCAGGTCTACGGACCAGGTCAAACGCATTGGAAGGTGGAAGAGCGACGGTGGATTCGCGGCTTACGTTCGCAATTCCCCAGCAACTCAAGGAGGAGTCATCCCCTCCCTCTAAATCTCATCATGGCTTTATTATGCGTTTATCCGTTACATCTTATAATATCGCTTAATCTCTTTATTACTCGTTATACTGCTTCTTATATCATTCTCGTTATTTCCTTCCTTCCCATGCCTGGCATGGTTATGATGTATTCGTCACCACCGATACACTCCCGGTTCGGGTTCCTGTTCGATAAAGTTGTTTGGTGTACTGCTAGAATTACACAGTCAAGGGGATAATCTCGGTTATATGGGAAGAATGACCGTATAAGCTGCGATTCGCAGTCAGCTGCTCAAGCAACATGAACCGGAGTATGGAAGCGCACAGCTTCCTGGCTAAGCGCGGCTTCAACGTCCAGTCCTTCGGCTCTGGAACTCAAGTGAAGTTGCCTGGGCAGTCTTACGATAAGCCGAATTGCTACGACTTCGGCACGCCATATGGCGACATTTACACCGATCTCAAAAGGAAGGACAGCAATTTGTACGTTCACCATTTTAAATTACGATTAAATAAGAGTTGTTAATCGGTGCGCTTTCCAGCTATACCCAGAATGGATTGCTGAACATGCTGGATAGGAATCGGCGGATCAAAGAGGCACCGCAAAAATTCCAGCATGAAAAGAGTCTATTTGATGTTATCATTTGCCTCGAGGAACGGGTCTATGATCAAGTCAGTTTTCTTACAGAATCTTGTAATTTGATTGTAGATTCTTGGGAGCAGAGTCGATGCTTAACTCGGCAGTTCAACATTAGCATGGATAATCAGTAGAATATGGAGGTAATCGAATGGTAGACAGATCGTGGAAGATCTGCACACGAGGGAAGAGGAAAGTGGCCAGCCCGTTCATGTCATTAACATTGATATTGAAGACAACCACGAGGAAGCAACGATAGGAGCTTGGTTCGTCTGCGAGATGTGTGACAAGGTGAATCCCATTGCTCTCCGTGACCTTCCCTATATCTTCAAGTTCTTCCTTTCAGCTGGAGAAATGCGCTGACCTCGACAACGATATCGATGAAATCCTCGCTGACTTTGAAGCGAGGAATCCGAAGCGTAACATACTCCACACTCTGTGCTTTTATTAATTTCTCAAATGCTGCTGGTCTTTCGATTACAACACTTTGTTCTTATCATAGGTCTTCGTTACAGCAAAAATATTTTTTCGACATAACAAGATTGGCTCAAGCATTTATTTGAGAATAGTGCGGGGAATAAAAGACAGTGTCGAGGGCCAAGTAATTGTGGGTTGTGGTTTGCGTCGTTAGAACCTTGGTAAGAACGTGGATTAATGTCAGTGAAATTCAGACTGGTTTAGGTTCCATGGCGGCAGAAAATGAAGTTGGTTTGTACCTTCTGAACCATGGATTACTGGCGTGATGCCTCGTACTTGGCGATGAGTGACTGGGAGAGATCCCAAAGGCCATCTTGGAGGGCCTCGTCCCTTGCCAATTCAGTCTGCAAGGCATTCTCAGCCACCCGGCAGTCCTGCCAGTACAGTCCCGACTTCCCTTCTACAGTAGGCGATGCCGCACAGAGTACCGTAGTCGCCGCCCCCTGCTTCAGGGTCTTCGTGAAAGGACGAGTGAAGAAAGTGAACACGTGTCGCAGGACGTTGAAGTTGTGCGAGATATCTCAACAGCTCACATGATCCAATGGTATTTTAGAAGGAGTCAGGTCCGGCGCTGTCATAGTCGGGGTAAATATTCTCGTAATTAGTAGCCTAAGCACGTCCAAAACAAAAGCGCAAAAAACAGTTCCCACTAACTCAGCTGTCTTCGAGATCTAGCGAGAGACCAATTTTGTTGGTCGGATTTTTCTACCTCACAATTAAACTCAAATAATGCATAATTAGGTATTGAATTTTTTCTTAAAATGTTGACAATTTTAGAGCACAATTACCCCGTTCAAATCACACCAGATATTTGTAACCAAATATCGTTGGACAAGCGTTAGGATCGGCTCTTTCCTTATTAGGTTATAGTTAGCACCAACTAAATTAAGCTCATTCTGAAATACGAACGACTAAACTGGTTGGAATCATGGCTCCGGGATGAAGAACGAAAGTCTCGATTCCATTAGAATTCTCCTCACGATGCAACTTGAAGGATGAGAGGACATTGCATAGTTTGGAGTAAGCGTAGAGACGATAGAAGTTGTCAGTGGAATCACCCTCAGGGCACAACTGAGCAAGGCGAGCATCCAAGGGATCACTCAGACGAAGCTGAAACCAACCGGAGTTATCCCTCTCCAACTCGCACTGCAAGGAATACCCCAGTATGGGAGTGTGAAGAGGAAGACACAAGGACAACACGAGAAGGAGCGTTCTCTCGCAGTCTGGGCAGCAGCAGCTGGAGGAGATAGAAACCAGCCAAGTGGTTCACTGCGAAGGTCGTCTCCAGGTTGTCGATGGAGACGCGTGGCTCTGCCTTCATCAGACCAGCATTCAGCACCAGACAGTAGATCTTCCTCAACCAAGAAGAGTTGCATTGGGTAGAAGGAGAGGAACAGCGCACCACTCCTTGTTTAGAATCTCCTTGGCTGCAGCTTGTACGGACTGCAGAGAAGACAGGTCAACAGTGACCAAGTCGATCTTCGCATTCGGCTAAATCATCATATTCAGCGCTGAACAATGTCAGGTGCATGACTCCAGGCCGGGGGGGGGGGGGTACAAAGTAAAAAGATAAAAAGAAACATTTTTTGGCCATAAATCATATTTATCGGGCAGGGGAAATACCTTTTTTCAAGCAAAAAAAAAAGTTTTTGTTTTCTGAACAGGCCGCGGGGGGCAGGACTCAGCAAGTCTTTGGGCTGGCCGGGGTTCAACACGGTGCATGCACCGACCTTGTTCAACACTGATCGCATTTCCTAGCCATGTATGTTTTCAGCACTTAGAAAGCGGACTTATATTACGGTCTCCGTCGGGTGCGAGAAGAACTGACAACTTGCTGAAGGATGTCCTGCTTGAGTTGCTGAGCAAGGACAATGTTTCTGTTGAGCATCACGACATGGGCCCCGGCCGCAGCGAGGGCCTTCGCCGTCTCCGTCCCGATTCCATTCGTTGTCCCCGTAATCACAATAGTCTTTCCGCTCAAGTCAACTCCAGCCACAATCTGAAACCATTCCCCGGCTCATGGCTGGAGATTGCACGAAACAGACCTCATCGCTGCTAGTTCTGCCGCTGAACTTTGGAGAAGGATTCGAATCGCCTTGCCCACTCATCTTATGCAACAAAGAATGACAAATAGATGACAATTGCAGAGAGCGAGAGAGAGAGAGCGAGAGAGAGAGAAAGAGAGAGAGAGAGAGAGAGAGAGAGAGAGAGAGAGAGAGAGAGAAAGAGGGAGACAGAGAGAAAAGAGAGAGAGAGAGAAAAAAAAGAGGGAGAGAGAGAGGAATGATGATAAGAAGGCCGGTCAGCCAGAAGTAGATAAGGGCTGTGAAACTACATTCACGTACATACCAGACTAAAACAAGTATCACCGATACACTGTAATTCGTGCAAAGATCCCTGCTTTCCAGATATGCGTGATTCCTCTTCATTATTATTTCATAGTGCAAAGGTTCAGAAAGAGGGATCTAGATTTGATTAAAAATAACAAATACAAATAGTTAAAAAAAGAACAAATAAGTTGATTAGGCGGAAGTATGAACATATCGTAGAATAAAACTCATAGCAGGGCACAGAACGTTTAATCAAGTTAGTTTATTCATCAGTAAGATTGACTTCTTCTGCTGTGCAGAGGTTTCCGAACACTAAGAACAACATTAATTAGTGGGATATATGAAGCTGATTGGGAGCATGTCACATTTTTTTCCTCAAACTTCGGCGCATAATAAATTTAGTAAGGAGGATATCATACAGGTTGAATTGATCTATTTGCAAAGAAATGGTACGCGGATTCAATTATATAAGGAATAAGAAATCATGCTAGTAGGAACTTGTACATTTCAGACTCAGCTATCTTTTTAGTTCGGTCATCCCGATAGTGATCTCGCAGACTCAACAAAACTTCAATTGGCTCGGCGGTCAACATCTCACAGAGCCTAAAATACAAGAAATTACATAAGATATATTATACATACATGCGATTCTTTACCAGAGTTGAAATAGGCCTGACCCATGACAGGTTTGTAACCCCCCGGCCGTAGGCCTGGAACTCTTTGAAACCCCCGCGATGGCTATTTTTCACTTTATAACCCCCGGGTTTATCAATTTTTCACATTGTATCCCCCCGGCCCAAGTTCAGAGACAGCCACTATTGCAGCACTGTTCTTTACATACATCATTTCTCTTCAATAGAATGAAATAAAAATAAAAAAGGAAAGCTAACCTCAACACTTGATGGTGCATTCGCTCATTCGTCTCCAATAGTTCTGCATTCTCAGCTTCAACACCATCAAAGCCATTACCCTGAATTCAGAAACAAGTAATTAAAATGAATAAATCGTGATGGGAAGAAAGCTGAACCTTGGAGGCCAAACGGGAATGGCTGCAGATATTTCTCTTGGTGGATTCAATAAAACTGACGGCAGCTCGTGTGCCCAACTCGGCGTGTAGCTTATCCACTTCTTCTCTCGTGACATCAATCGTCGCGTCTTCATCTCTTTTCCTTAAAACGCTTCAATATTTTTTATCAGGTATTCAGATAAACTCACAGCCGAGTCTTCTTCATGTGTTCGGTTCCACTCAACTTCTCCAGCCACTTATCACGTTCAGCTAATAAATCATTCTTGTAACAGAGTGCTGCAGACATCCTAAAAAAAAGGTTTGGAATCACTACTCCTGCATCGGGAAGCGTGGAGTAAGTTCACTTGAATTTAAACTAAACAAAGGCGGTTTAAGCCCATAATCAGTAAGTATGGTGGGAAAATGAGGGCATGTCAGTGTATGAACACAAACACCAGATAGACAAGATATTCCAAGAAACAAGGGGACTCCCGGCTTTTGAACAGGCCCTTTGAAATCTTCCCATGAACCGTCACTAACCTGAGAGAAATGTCGCCTCCATTTTGTCGTGATGAGAAAGTAGACTCGTTCTCGTTCGTCTGCAAGGAGACTCGGCCACGGTGCGAGTGCCTCCGAGGGTGCTATGGGAGTTGGGGGGGGCCAGTATAATTTTTTTTTCTTTTTCGCTCAAATCATGCACAGGGGGGTTCTCGAGCATGGGGAACACGATTATCACGTTTGTTTTGTACTCCTATGCGTATAAAAAAAGTTACCGTACATTAGAGGTAAACGTGTTGGTACGTGTTGGCACATGTTTGCACATGTTTGCACATGTGGTTTTGAGTTCCGCGTTGGTTCTCGGAATTGGGACCCATTCAGTTATTCCGTTTTTACGGCAAATATGAATCCACAAGCGCACATGCTCTCCCTCCGCGACTTTACTCTCTACTCGTCATGGCCTGAACTTGCGTTTATGTCGAGAGATGACTTCGACATTTGGATGGTTCCGTGATGTACTGGTTAGTTAGCGAAAGTAGAGTGTGAGAGAGAGAGAGAAAGAGGTTACAGGTCGAATACTATACACTGAACCCGGTTCGTCGCATGGGGGGTCCAGGCACGGTTGTCCAGTTGGACGAAACAAATGTCGTCCGGCGCAAGTATAACCGCGGGCGCCTTGTCCGTAAGGATTGGCTGGTCGGAGGCATCCAAGACGGGACCCGCTTGGCCTTTTTTGAGATTACAGACCGACGCGATGCAGCCACTCTCCAAGCTATCATTCAGAGGCACGTTGCCCCCGGTGGGACTCTCCTCACGGACCAGTGGGCTGGGTATGCCAACCTCGCCGATCTCGGCTATGCACACCACACGGTTAATCACAGTGTGAATTTTGTGAACCCGGTGACGGGTGTCCACACCCAACGCACTCGCAATGGATTGAAGGGGGACCAGTGGGCTGACCACTACATGGAGATCCTATGGAAGTGGGAAAAGAATAGCTAGAACTTGCTCTATGAGTTGTGGCGAGAGATCGCAAAGCGCTATCCAATCTCATAAGCGCTCTATCTCTCACCCCTTATATTCCCCCCTTTCTCTGTCTATTGTGTCATTACTTAGAAGCAATGTTGTAAATTGTAAATACTGTAAATATATCTCGTGTCTTATTAATGGAAGCAATTGTCGGTGTACTTATTTTGATGAATGAAATGCTCGGAACATAATAAGTGCACACCGACAAATCACAAGTCCAAAAATTATCACTAATGTACGGTAACTTTTTTTATACGCATAGGAGTACAAAACAAACGTGATATTCGCGTTCCCCGTGCTCGAGAACCCCCTGTGCATGATTTGAGCGAAAAAGAAAAAAAATTTATACTGGCCCCCCCCCCCAACTCCCATAGCACCCCGACCCGAGTACCCTTAAACATTTGTTATCTAAGATTCCCTTATTACGTTACTTTTCCCCTTAATGTTATTATCAAAACACGAGTTGGCGATTTAAATCACATGGTGGTTCATTACTGTTGAATAAAGACAATATTCGTGTGTGCCCGCTCTGATAAGTACTTAGTGCAAGAGTTTACTTGAAAAGAACAAAAAGGTGTCAAGCACTGTACCTTTGTTAAATGACAAAACAATAAAAAATGAACATTAATTCCTGTTCCCCATGGCCTAAAAAATCGTCCTGCACACGATTTGGGGTGGATTTGAATATAAAATATTTTGCCACCTTTCATAGTCAATAAGGAGACTTACGTGTGGTTGTTTTCTCGACTCGGCCCGCGCAGTGCGAGTGGGTGGAGAAGGGGGTGACATGCACGGCAGACCAGGCTCCTCCTCAATAACACTAATCATTAGTTATCAAAGGTAAGAATCAACGTTAAGAACAACAATAGCGAAGCATTTCAAATCCAAACAGCATGTAATTGGATTTCGCGCGTTGTTGCTACCAAAGATGATTCTGTCAATTACGGAATTCGTAATGAATAAAGTGTAGCCAATTATTCGAAATATCATGATTTTAACCGCTGTCACGGTGTGTTCCTCTTCTGCATTGCGGGCGAAATAATTTGTAATAAGTTCTCCTTGTATTCCTTCTAATCAAATTGGACTTATTTGATTCTGTAGAGGATAACTCCTAGTGTAATTTTCTTGTTTGTATTCTTTAGAAAAAAGTTTCGGCTGCTGTGAAGATGGCAGAGCGCGCTGAAGCGTATTTGTCGCGTAAGAAGAATGCGGCTTCTGGTCTGGAGGCCGAGACCTGGCAACACTTTCAAGACTACTATTCACGAAAGTTTGTTTCTTCACACCGACTTCTAGCTGTAAAAAAAATCACATTTCTACGTTCGTTTTCCTGTACGACAATTTTTTTAGCTTTTCGAAAGTTTTAACCAAAAAAAATATTTACCGTGTAAAGGCCCGAGAAAAAAAAATCGTTTTGGGCGACCTTCAAGACATTTAAGGTGCAAAATATTTTATCCTAACAAAAGCGGCTTTCAAGCAATTTCAATTGCAATTACGAAAGAAAAATCTGGTCTCTAAGTTAAAGGAAGTATCCGAGGAAAAAATAACTTCTTCTTTTATGTTCCCATATGATCATGTCTGGCCTAAAAGTTCGATTAGAGGTGGTCCCGCTTTACAAAAGTCAGAATTTAGCCAGAAATTTGCATTTGTTTTTTGGAATACGGTAGAAAACGTCTCTGTCGATTCACCCGGTGTATCCTCAAATCGAAGCAAGGAGTGCCAACGGGTGGGAAGAAGAGGCAGACTCTGCCCGTCTTGCCCACTTAGCACCCCATTTTCAACAAGGGATGAGAGACACAGACGTTAGAGAAAAGCGAGACAATGAAAGAAGTCGAGAGAGGTTAGATACACATACGTTTCATATTTGAAATTTTGTAGCGGGCGCTCAAAAAAGGCTCATCCAGTTGGGAGTTTTGCACAGTTTGAAACGTAATTTTATTAGATACGGTTTTCTTTCGTTGGATACTTCCTTTAAGAAAGATCGTGTTCGTGTTTCTCGCCTCAGGTATCCATCCTCCTGTAACGAGAGTCCGGGAGACATTTTTCAAAAAAGTTCTGGTATCATTAGTATACTTCATTAGTACCAAGCACTGGCGTGATTAGAATGTTAATTATCATAAACCTTTTTGAGTTATTTGAGTGATATTACTATTATAGACTCTGGCATGAGCTGGCTCTGGCTGTCAATGCTTTCACGAATTCTCCGCCCGAATCCGTTGATCTGAAGGAGTTTTATGACAACTTCATCAGTGACTTCGAGCATCGCATTAACCCGCTTCAGCTCGTGGAGATTGTCCTTCCGATCTCTTCCTTCATCTTCAACAACGGTGCGTTCTTTCCATAATCTGTAATATCTTGGTGATGTTCCTATAAATGTCGATGTGTTCCACGATGTTCTTCAGCTCGGCCCGCGGCATTTGACTTCCTGGACCGCATTGAGAGAACTGTTTCGAAGGATAAGCTGGCCACGACTCGTGTCCACGTTGGAAAGATTAAGTTGATGCTCGAGAATAAGGACGCGCAAGAGAGGGTCGTGGATATCGAGGAAGTTAGGGTCAGTGCTCCATTCTCTGGAAGGGAAGTGGATGATCTTCCTCTGCTTCAGAAACTGATCGAGTCTACTCGGACTGAGGTGGATGCAGTGGGCGGAGTCTGCGAAGTACACGCCCCCTTCTACAAGGTCTCTTCTGTCTATCTGAAGGAGATGGGTGACTACGCTGGCTACTACCGAGAGGCTCTTCGCTACCTCGGAGTGGAGGACCACACCAAGATCTCGCCGGAAGAGAAACACGGTATTTTGACAATTCCTTGAGTTTTAGTGCTAAAAGAAGGATCATTTTGTACCCCCCCCCCCACTCGTCTCTCAACTCACCTGTCTCAGTGCACGCTGTCTTGCTGGGATTCGCCGCCCTGTTGGGGGAGAACATCTTCAACTTCGGTGAGTTGCTTGCTCACCCAATTCTCCTGGCTCTCGAGGGATCTGCTGAGAAGTGGATTGTCGATGTCCTCTTTGCCTTCAATTCTGGAGATCTCGACAAGTTCCGTTCATTGGAAAGATTCTGGGCGGAGTGGGACGATCTGAAGGTTATTTTGGATTCATACTTGACTAGAAGAAGAGAGATATGAAAGGGTAGGGAGAAAGAGAGTGCAGAGAAGAAGAGAGATATGAAAGGGTAGGGAGAAAGAGAGTGCAGAGAAGAAGAGAGATATGAAAGGGTAGGGAGAAAGAGAGTGCTGAGAAGTAGAGAGATATGAAAGTGTAGGGAGCAAGAGAGTGCAGAGAAGAAGAGAGATATGAAAGGGTAGGGAGAAAGAGAGTGCAGAGAAGAAGAGAGATATGAAAGGGTAGGGGGAAAGAGAGTGCAGAGAAGAAGAGAGATATGAAAGGGTAGGGAGAAAGAGAGTGCTGAGAAGTAGAGAGATATGAAAGGGTAGGGAGCAAGAGAGTGCAGAGAAGAAGAGATATGAAAGGGTAGGGAGAAAGAGAGTGCTGAGAAGAAGAGAGATATGAAAGGGTAGGGAGAAAGAGAGTGCAGAGAAGAAGAGAGATATGAAAGGGTAGGGAGAAAGAGAGTGCTGAGAAGAAGAGAGATATGAAAGGGTAGGGAGAAAGAGAGTGCTGAGAAGAAGAGAGATATGAAAGGGTAGGGAGAAAGAGAGTGCTGAGAAGAAGAGAGATATGAAAGGGTAGGGAGAAAGAGAGTGCTGAAAAGAAGAGAGATATGAAAGGGTAGGGAGAAAGAGAGTGCTGAGAAGAAGAGAGATTGAAGCGTCGCTCGGATATTCTCTACGGCAAGATTCGTCTGCTTTCTCTCATGGAATTGGCTCTGAGTCGCACTTCGAAGAACAGGGAGATCTCCTTCTCTGAGATTGCGGCCAAAGCAGAGATCAAGGACTCCGAGGTTATAATCCCCCTCGAACAATCAGGAGTCTTACTCCCTCCTCCCCCTCCCCCACTTTCTGGCCATAGTTTCAATGCGATTCATGGAAATGAATCCATGGCAGCCTTTTATAATACAAGTCTGCGTGCAATGTAATGAAGTGAATCCATGATTAGACTGCTCTCTTCTGAATTCCCACCTCTTGCACAGGTGGAGCATCTCGTGATGCGTGCGCTGGCTCGCAAACTGATCCGTGGATCGATTGATGAGGTGAAGAAGAGAGTGACGATTGACTGGGTGCAGCCGCGAGTCTTGGATGGCAGCCAGGTTCCTCTTTCTCTCTTCTAAACCCTCTGACTTCCTCCTTTAGTTGCTGTTGGTGGCTGGCCGTGTCCACCAATGGACTCGGGATGTTTTCGGAATGGAGAATTTGGTGACTGAGAATGCCAAGGAAATCCTCACCCGTGCTTAACTTCCGGTTCTGTGTATTTATTCGTTTTCTCTATTACTATTCTGTTCCCTTGGATGTAAATTGATGCTAAACGAGTACTTATATGTTGTTGTGCCCCGCTCATCATTGAATTTATGAAATTAAAATAAAGAATGGGCACTTCTGTCTAAATATATCACAATGGAGTTTGTTTCAATGGTAATGTTTTTGGTGGCACATCTATCATTTTAGTGGGGTAAAGAGGTAGTGCGATGAGTGAAGATCAATATCCAGGAGCGGTTCGGGGTGGTGGGCAGTGGCTGCATCCCCCTTCCGTGCCTGCAACTCCGGGTGGACCGGCCATCCCAGCTGCGCCGGGGTTGCCAGGGGTACCGTCCAATCCCGAGTCTCCTGGAGGGCCGGGAGTGCCTGGCATACTTGCTCCGGGTTGTCCTGGATTGCCGGGGGGTCCGGCTGGGCCAGGGGGACCGGGAGGGCCGGGTGGACCTGGCGAGCCCACCATCTCCATCAACATTCCCGGCTGTCCCGGCGTGCCAGGCATACCTTAAATAGAACTGTGATTGGAAATATTAAAGGAGCTATGATGTTGCTCAACTGGGAATTCTCACCTTGTGCACCGGGAGTTCCCCGTGGTCCGACGGGCCCAGGAGCGCCGGGTAAACCAGGGACTCCGGGAGGAGCGTTGGCCACTGGCTGCCCCGAGATGCCAGCGGGCCCGGGTGGTCCAGGCATTCCAGGAAGGCCAGGCATGCCTGCCGGGCAGTCGAAGCAGAACTCTGACATGGCCATCGACTGCCTCTCCAGGAGTGCCAGCAGCACCGGGAGAACCATCAATCCCTGCTTGGCCATCCGGTGCTGGCGGGGCCTATTCCACAGGAACAGCGAGTAGAAGCCGGAGCTGTTTGGCCAGCAGCAGCGACGACATTGTAAGTGTCGGCTGCTCTGGCCCTGGCTCCCTTCCTCCCTCTCTGTCTGCTCACTCTCTGCTTCTACTCTCTTGCACCCGTCAACCATGTAGAGCGAGGGCTCCGAGATGAGAAACGATGCATCTCCTCACGCAGGCCAAGCGCGCGTTCCTTGCAGATGTCAACCTCAACCATCTCTCTCTCTCTCTCTCTGTCTCAACTCTCTACTTTCTCTGTACTCTCTACTGTCTCTATTCGTTTTTCCTCCCTCTATCTTCCTCCCTCCCCTCGCTCTCGCTCTCTCTCTCTCACTCTCACTCACTCTCTGTCTCTTCTCGCTCTCTCACACACATTCTCTCTCTCTCTTTCTCTCCCTCTCTCTCTCTGTCAAACTAACTTCATCATCCAGTTGTGATCAAATATGCTGCATATAACTCTAGATGACAGGAACGGCAAGAATTGCACTAAGAGTAGCGAAGGTGGAGACGGCGACCGCAGCGAAAGCCAGCCGCCGCAGGCTATCCACCGAGTCTCCCCTCTCCACTCTGTCCTCGTCTCGTTTCTCCATTCTCTCTCTTTCTCTCTCTCTCTCTCTCTCTCTCTCTCTCTCTCTCTTTTTACTTCTGCGATGAAGATCTGCTAGCTGATTGTGGTGTCACAACTTGAGAATAGCCGAGGAAGCTTCCTTTTATTGTCCTAGTCATCCCTGAATCAGTACTGCTCGGTTTGTATCTCTCCCACTAACTTTACAATGTAGCTATTTTTGCATAGTTTGCTGCTAACCACAGTTTCTCTCTGCATCTTTGGTCGTCTTTCCCCTTCTTGCTATTTCCCTCCTCTCTCTCTCTCTCTCTCTCTCTCTCTCTCTCTCTCTTTTCTCTCTCACATTCGCTTTATCTCTCACTCTCTCTGTTTCCCTCCCTTTTTCCCTCTCTTTCCTTGCATAGTTGCTCACATCAGTCTTCCTTGCCCTACTGCTTTTGCTGAACAACTTCCTCTGGCCTCTCCAACTCGCTTCGTTTTAACTCCTCACCAGATCAGGAAATAGTGCTCTGGCAAGTTAATAATAAGTCTTTGTTATTCATATTAAATTAAAAAGATGTTTAAGGATTTTTTCCATGATATAAACAACGATAATGAAGTAGAATACAAATCAACAATCTAAAATAAAATACTAACAATAAACTAGTAGAATTCCGAAGTCACCTTAAAATAAGACTCAGGCAGTTTTTACAGGTTTCTTTTTTCAGCAGAATTGTAAAAGCCAGGCCGCCTAAAGCCTCCTGACCTCTCATCTTGATCTAATATTGTGCATAACGCCAACTTCAGCTGCCGAGATAGTGAATGTCTGTGTGAGGGATTCAACAGAATAAAGGATACTAGGCGTCGAGGCTCATGGTACTCACTGAAATATAAACAGAAGTGACTCGATTCATTCTTTCGTTTCCTCGTTTTCTCAACCATTTATGAGTCTGTGAGCACGCAGATAAGAAGAGAAAGGTGGCAGCATCCCTACCACTACCCTCTCCCTTCCCTCTCTTCCTCTCTCATCTCTCTCTCACTCTCAAGTGTAGTTCTCACTGCCTCTCGCCATGTCCCTCCATTCCACTTCGAATTTTGACAAAACGTGAGTGAATACAGAATTTTTATGTTTATGTATTTCTGTATGCAAGATCGCATTTGTAATAGTTTTATCTCTCTATTTTTCATTGCCATTCTGACTTAATTTTTTTACAGAAATGCAGCAGAGGACTGGGACGATGACAACATATCGATAATCTCCAATTCGCATCGGTCTTCGGTTCGTCCTTTTATCATCTGCTGGCATCCTCAAATTGAGGCCTAAGCAACAAAATGCACATTTTGAGTTGTTGCACGTGGCAATCCGAATTCTTCTCGGTGCCCTTTTCCTGGCTGCTGGAGTGGGTGCAGTTGTCTACTCAGTTGTCAATTGTATCTATTCCATTTTCACTTGGAGCAAAGAGTAATTGAGTACGTTGAGTTCAGCAGAGCAATCCAAGGAGTCGGAGGACTTCTTCCGATATTCGATCACTCAGAAGAGTCGATACGGGAATCTCTCCATCACTTATGCCAAATACGAGCACGACTGGCAGAGCAACTTCACTGTTTCTTCTTCTCTTTACATGTCTGAAATCGAGAGAAGAATGAAGTTCAGGTGTCCACAACTCGGCTGAGCTGGACTCAGGATGCAGAGAGCGGCGAGCTCTTCCTTCGGAATGGGCTCAAGTCTTTCTTCTACCTCGAAGGATACAGCTACTCGATCTCCGCAAACGTCCGCTTTTCCATCTTTTTCTTGCATTTGCGGAAATACAGTAAAATTTTCTGCCTCATGCTCGCTCTCTCAGTCTTCCTCTCACCTCGCTCGCCTCCCTCTCTCTCAATATTTCTCTTACTCACTCTCCTCTCTCTCTCAATAATTCTTTCTCTCACCTCGCTTTCATCCCTCTCTCTCTCTCGCCTCGCTCGCTTCCCGCTCTCTCACCTCGCTCTCCTCCCTATCTCTATCTCTCTCTCTCTCACACACAACTCGCTCTCCTTCCTTTCTCTCATGCCTCGCTCTCCCTCTCTCTCTCACCTCGCTCTCCTCCCTCTCTCTCTCTCTCTCTCCTTCCTCCCTCATGTTCTCTCTTTCTCTTCCATTGCAGTGCACGAAGAGTGATGTCGGCTACGACGGTTTCTTTAGGAAGCTGGGCCTGACCAGTCTCCATCGCAGAGAGAAGGCGGAGCAGCTAGAGATAGCTGGAGGGAAGAAGGTGTGGGTGAGAGTGTACGAGGGAGAGCCACCCGAGGACGCCGTCGTGGAGGGGCAGCGGCCACGGCTGGTTCTCGCATACTCGGATGTCAACAATCGTCAGTTCCATGAGCTAGCTTCATTTCAGTTGCCTTCTCTCTCTCTCTCTCTCTCTCTCTCTCTCTCTCTCTCTTTCTCATCCTCTATCTCATCCTCTATCTTTCTCTCTCTCCTTCGATCTCTCTCCCCCTCTCTCTCATCCACTCTCTCGCTACAGATGCAACATATCGCTGGGAAATTTTCTTCGACCGCAGCCAGAAGATCAACAAGGTTGAATACTGGTTCCCTGACATGATAACCTACTCGGGCCGTGATTCAGTATTTGATGACATCCCTCCCGAGTGTACGGACCTGCCAAAATCTCATTAAAATAACCAAGTTCATAGATGATATGAAAACATTTTCCATCTTGCATCGTTATGATGGTTTTCCAAACATGGAAATATTCTCGAGATGTTAATGTATGGATCTGAACAATAAATTTAAACAAGATGTAAGAAAACGGAATATACTCAGAATCAATGGAAATTGATATGAGGAGTCTGAACAAGAAAGAGAGCTTTTGAAGTGAGGGCGATTATTTTGTGGTCGGAGAGAGTGTGCAGCTCCAAGATGTCCTCAGCTGAGTTTACAGCCGTCTGCAATGTCGCTAAACTAATCGAAGAAGATTCATTTTGGGTTGCAATGAGTTACTGACCTTCCCCATCAGCGCTTTCTTGTCGAGATTCCAGAAGAATATCAAGGAAGACGCAGAGACTGCGATGGTATTTGAACTCACTCTCAGAAGGCAGAGAGCAGATCCAATCTACGCAAAGAGAGAGAGAGAGAGATAAAAAGAAGCAGAGACAGGGGCTTGAGAGGCGAGAAACAGAGAGAGGAAAAGAGGAGGGAGAGAGATGCGCACAATAGGAACTATGAAGAAATCGGGTAATGAGAATGGCTAACAGTCTGTTCGTGATGAGTGAGAGAGTGGAGAAGTCTTCCGGTTGCTTTGTCCCTGACGACGAGAGAGCCTTCTGAATCGAGAGAGACGAGAGAAGTGGGAGTGACGAGGATGGAGGGAGCAGCTGCTGCGTGTTCCGCAGTCCAGACCAGTCTCTCCCTGTGATCCCCACCCATCCTCCATGCGCACACCCGATTGTCCTCGCAGCAAGTGAATACTATCTGAATGACCCTTCTTCTA
>CALZFC010000136.1:542500-572500 GCA_945643635.1 Allodiplogaster sudhausi
AGTTGGAAGGATATCGAGAGGAGAAGCAACGGGAAGACGGAGACGGGCGACGGCAGGCGACGATAACAAGAGCATCATCACAACCGACACCCCCAGACACGAGTGAGGATGCGCAGACAGGAAGCTGCATCAACAACTCCCCTTTCATGCAACAGCCCACTCTCCTAACCGGCCGAGGTCGTGGTAGGCATGGGCCACTCGTCTCTCGACCGCATCCTCCCACCACATCAGAGAGAGCGACACTGAAGAGGGAATTTAGCAGGCACAACACATGCACAAGTACCTCCATCATGCTCAAACATCCTTACACTTCTACACAACTCAAGCCATCTCCATGCAAGCAATCTACAAAATTAAACACCGTTTAACTATATTTATTCAACAACCTTTATGATCGTCTCATTTAGTGACGAAAACAAAACAAGCCGACCGTTAGAATAAGAACAACATCAGCCATAGCTAACTAAAAAGATGGTGTGGCGCATGGTTTAAAAAAGGAGTTGGAGGCGCAGAAAGAGAGAGAGATAGAGAGAGAGAGAGAGTGATCGGGGAGAAGGGTAAAAATGGAATGGATGAATGCTGTTCAGTGTGCAATGATCCTCTCATGCACGGCGAGATGAGTCTTCGCCAGCTGCGCAAGATGGGCCACCATGAGGTAGTCACGCAGCGAGTTCTTCACCAGCGCCTCCAGCTTGCTCGCCTCAACAAATCCCTTTCATACACTTTCATATCATATTATTTAATCGTTTTCCTTCTAAATTTCATTCAGTAGAGAAAACATTAAGAAGAACTTCAATACAATCTCATGTCGTAAAAATTTTTTAAAGTATAGTTCGAAATATGTAAAGATGAGAAAGAGGAGAGAGAGAGAGAGAGAGAGAGAGCAGAACCTGCATATGGGTAGCAGCAGTGTTGACGATGTGCTGAAGAGCTCGGCCGGTGGTGGCGTCTGCTGGCTGCTCCTCTCTCTCCAAGACACTCTCGACATACTTGAGCAGCCTCTCGAGCCATTCGAGCAGCCTCCCCGTGCTCTTCTCCAGTTGATCCAATCCAGAATCCAGTCGGATCTCTCTCTGCTTGTTCTCCATTCCTTGCTGAATGAGAGAGAGAGCCACCCTCTCTCCAGCCAAAGCATCCAATTCCACTCGTAGAGGATTCAGAATCGCGCAGTGCGGCTCGCGGTTCCCCGGGATGCCTGCCTTGGACCTGAACAATCTTTCTCTCTCTCTCCCTCTATCTCTCTCTCTCTTTCCCTCTACTTCCTCCCATTTCTGCTCTCTCACCTGATGTAGGCGCGAACGGGCATTCGCAGCTTGTCTTCGGGAGAAGAGAAAGTCGTGTCAAGAGTGAGGAGAATGACAGGCGGAAGTTCCTTCTTGGCAGAAGCTTCACTGATGATTCGATTGTAGTAGTCATGGTAAGGGATGCAGAGATTCGTCAGCTCGCAGGAAGTATAGAACCTAGACCAGTCAAAAATGAATCTTGGCCAGGAAGCGTGAGCACTGACCAGCCGACAGGTTGCTCGTTCGGGGAGGCTCTCTTCAGCATCTGGATCATGCTCTGGTTGAACGAGTCGTCCAGCTCGGGCTCTTCCTTGCTCTCATTGAACGGAATCGCAAAGCAGTTCGTCACCTGAGAAAGGACACTGACACAACGCAGCAACGGTATATCATACCCTCTTCAACACTGATAAAGTATCTATTGAAGTATTCTACATGGAAGTATAATTCGGCTTCGCACATGACTAAAAGATTATATTGCGACATAAAATGAACCCCAAACAGTGTCAATATACCTCTCTTCGAGACTTTGCAAGTGCAAGTACCTGGACAGCCCCCTTTTCGTAGAATCCCATGAGAGTGCCGAGCGCCTTGTCATTGGAATTCTTCGAAGTACGGGCGCGTCTCTCGTAGGAGTCGACAATAGTGAGATACACAAGAGGGTGCACCTTCACTGTCAGGGCGGACGCCATCCTCCAAAAGAACACTGCGATCTACCGTATCCATCACTACTCCGAGAAGTATAGTCGGCGGACTTTCAACCCACCATTTTAAAAATGCGAAGATCTTCCTCATATCTTTATAGCAAAGCCAGATTTGACTGATTTTAAAACAACGTATGCTCATACTGTATATGTACACAAAATCCGCGGAATGTAATATGTGCAGTGGAAGTTCGTCATCATTGGCGTCTCTGGCGCAAAGCAGTAGAATCAGAAGAAAGAGAAGAGTAGGGAGGGGGCGGAGCGGACTCTCCTGCTCGGTGGAGTTCCTCAGTTGGAAGGGGCGCTCTCTCCTCCCCCACTCCACTGTACGGGGGCGGGGCCTCGTGCATGAAGATGTCCTGCACAACAACCTATATTAGCAAGCACGTCTATATTATTTCATTTTCTTTTCTGCTTCAACAGATCCATATTAACAGAAGATATAGGAAACAGAAACCTCTGTAGGAGGACGATCGGCCAAAATAGAGGGCGCAGTGGGCATGGAGGGGGCATAGTAGTCAGGAGGAGCAGAGAAGAAGGAACCAGCCGGAGGGGCATACTGAGGGGGAGCACTCGCTGGCCGTCCACTTCTGCTAACACTCTTTTCCTTACTTCTTAAAATCTTCTATAAGGAAACAGTAAACGATACTAATCTGTAAACATCAAACACATGTGTAACTAACCTTGAAGCGATATCAACCACTTTCAAGAGGGCCAGGCCGAACTCGACGCAGCCTCCCTTCTTGAAGTTAATTCGCCATGGAACCTCTCCACTGATATTAGATCCAGGCATGGCAGAGGCCATTCCATGAATGTAATTCGAACCTAGACCATATTTTTAAGTGATAAAGAAGGAATCAAGAAGTATTTACTCCAAGAAAAGAATGAAAGAGACCAAAGATGGGTTGTTCCAGCTTAACATCTTGCATCGAATGGAAAGGCATCTCGAAAGAGTTCACTCCGTTCTTGGCTGGCATTGCTCGGAAGATAATACGGTGAGAAGTCAAAAAAAGCTGGCCTCCCAAACTCCCCGCCAACCCCTAAATATCACTTTACACAACAAAAATCAGCTGTCAACAACGTATAGAGCATCTGTAAAGCTGTAATAATAGTGGAATTCTGAACAGGAAAAGCAAACCGAGGGACCTGATTATTGCTCTTCTCGAAAGTGAAGTCGACCTCAGGAATGAAGATGTGGATAATCTCGCTGTTGAAGATGAGGACGCCCGCTCCGTCCGGAGTGTTCGCCGTGTTCAGCGACATCCTGTGTGACATGACTGGCTGTTCATCTCAGAGCAATGTAAGCAGCGAGAGCTACGCTCCTTCGGGGACGAACTCATTCAGGCAATCAGATTTATGGCCGGTGTAATAGAGCACAATCATCAACTATACTTCTCTCTCATCAATTAAGAATACGCTAATTTACCTAACAGTAAAGCAAATTTTTTTTATCTGTGTAATGTTGCAAAGCAAAATTGGCAAATGCTTGCCACTCCTTGACGAAAAGGAATGACAGAATACTGCAATAATCTGTTAGTGGAGAGACAAAGAAGAGGTCAGTGCCTCTTTTCTCTGTGCATCTCCTGGATGAAGGCCTCGAGCTTCTCCTGGACGTGTTTAACTTGCTTGATCTGCTCAGCCAGCTCTACCCTCTTCCCTCCCAGTAACTCTTTCTTCTTGGCATTATCAGCTGACCAATCATCCAGTAAGTCCTGCAAGTACTCACTGATTGAAAGAGGTTTGAATGTTCCCTCATTGTTTTTTTCCATTCAGTTGAGCAGTGCGTCTTTGCCAAAACAGCAAGCGCCTTTTCAAAAGAGAAGAAGAGGAATTCGTTCGTACCTTAACTTCCTTCTCCAGCCTTCGCTGCTCGGTGTTCGTGATTTGTTGACGGAGAGCGTTGCAAGAGAGCCGGAGCATTTTGTGGAGTCGGTGGAAGAGAACGACGGATTCGCAGTCGAGATCAGCCTCCCCCTGGCGGTAGTGCTGGTAAAGGCCCTTGCACTCAGAAGACGTCTGCAATCACTTTTCATTAGAGAGACAGCGCACTACAGACAACAACTACAGAAAGAATGAGTCTTCATCTACTGCAAGGGGAATGAACGAACGAACCATGGAGAGTTTCTCGAGGAAGTGCTTCTTGTAGACGAGTCTCCACTGTTGTCTCATTACTTCCGGAGGCACGTCAACTATTCCCTTCGACTCCAGGTTGCATTTCGTCACCGTCAGATCATCAGAGGACAACGCCATCTTGTGCTCCTAACAGTAATCATCAGCGAGGGAAAGTTATAGCGAGAAAGAGAGAGAGTGAGAACACATATACAGGTAACGGGGAAAGGGAGAATGAAGAAGAACGAACAGGCTGGGCATTGAGTAGAGAGATGGCTTCATCTTGCACGGCTCCCGCCAGGTGCTCGTCAAGGGTCGGAGTCTTCCACTTGAACCATTTTCCCCAGAAGCCAGGGCCACGCGAACGATTCAACTCTTCTGTAAATAAAAGAGTGAAATGAAGTAAGAGAAGAATAAAGAGAAAAACCTTGAACATCTCTGAGTCTGTCGGTAGCGGCCTTGTACATGAAGTTGCATGCCGAGTCCCAGGTTCGTCGCTCTGTGATGGCTCTGTCCTCGATCGCGTTCAGTTGGATTGCTCTCTGAAGAGAGAGAGAGAGAGAGAGAGAGAGAGAGAGAGAAAAGAGGGAGATAGAGAGAGAAGGGAGAGAGAGAGAGACAGAGACAGAGAAAAGAGAGGAAGGAACTAACCAAGTAGTCGAGTGCCTTGTTGTCCCATGTGTGCTCCTTCATGGCTTCGGAGACAACGGCGGTCTTGATTGGCTCGAATAGTTGATCGTCGTCTGATCTCGAAGAAGGGGGAGAATCGCTCACCATTCGACTAGAAAACAGTTCTCGCTGCGTCTCCCATCCCGTCTGCAACCACTCCCAGTTTGTTTTTTCTTAAACTTAGATTCCAGAACTGAAAAATACAAATAACATCAGCTTGCGGCCAAAATGAATGGAATGTACGAAAATAAGAAAAAGGCTACCTGTATACTTTTAAGTCCAAGTTCCTTCTCCACCCATTGCTTCAGCCGAATATCGACAAAGGTATTAAAGGATCCAGAAGACTCTTCTCCCGATGCTGGCAATAGCACCTGGGCAAAAGTGTCCGTTTACAGGGAGATAAGAAGATACCATTACATGAACAACCTGATCGAATATGTGGGGAGCGACACTTTTCCACAACTTCTTTTCCAGGTTTCGCTCCCATTCTTCCGGCTCGACTAACGACAGATTCACTAGCTCGTCAAGGATTTCTGTACGTGCCTGAAGAGTGGAAAATAGCGAGTAGCTGCTAGAAGAACCAGACATGACTTTGACCTTGTCGAAGAGTTCATCACGGTCTAGTTGTCGCAGTCTTGGAAAGGTGTTCTTCCACTCGGTCTCCAGATTGAAACGCGTAGCCCGGAAGGCATCTGCCTGGCTCTCCACCGAGTCGCGCACCATTCGCCAGAAGCACTCCGACACTGCGAAGGACATGTTCCGCGTGGTCATCTGGGACGGCTTCAGCACTCCGTCTCTGCAAGGAACCAATGCTCTCAACTACTGATCAAAGCATGTGAGAGAGAAAGATGAGTTCTGAACCTCAGGAGCTGGCTTTTGGAGAAGAATTGTTCCTCGTATTTGCGAATGTCTTCAATACTCTCGTTGCTGTTGCCCCGTCCCGTGACAACTCCGAAGTAACCTAGAGCTTTCATCGGGAAGAGTTTACCTTCGAGAATCTTCTTAATCCTCTCAGGATTAGCGAGATTAGCTTCGGCCAAGTCCACTTTCGTGAGCACAAGAATAGTCCTGAGCCCGTCGGGGTCTATGGAACTCACCAAGTCAGTCACGTTACTCCGTTCAGCATCAACAGACCTTAACGACATCTCTCTCTCTCTCTCTCTCTCTCTCTCTACTTCTTCCTAGTCCCAGCCATAAGTCCACGACTCACCCATCCTGTATGCACAGTATTATCGCGTTGGGATTCTCCATGTACTGGCGGCACATTTGAATGATCCGCTTCTTGGTATTCTTGGCCATGTCAGCAGTGACAGTGGAGATGACTCCTGGCAGGTCAACGAGCACCATCCGAGGCAGATTCGGACCTAAAATGGAAGATTACTTTTGGAATATAAAATACCGATTAGGAATGGGGTGTTAAAAATTCCCTCCTCTGATTAAGAACCAGGGAAGAAATAGAAGCACCGAATGGACGGACTCGCCTTGATTTTGACTCTTGCCAGACATAATCAATCCGTACTGTCGTGATACTCTTGGCAAATACTAACCCCCACATTTTTAGGAACCCAAACCCCTCCTACACGACTCTGCTTGCCAGGAAATCGACAGTCGCTATATCAAAACAGTAATAATGGGAAATGCATTCTTCGTAATGGGGTTCCGTTGGAAGCGCCCAACAAGGTTCAAAACCAATGGGTGATTAAGGAAAAAGCACAGCAAAACCACTTAAATTTGAATGTTTAAAACCGGTGAATGACATTTAATAATTGACTAGAACCTTTAACAGTGATAGAGATGACATCATTAGAAACACTGCTTCCCTCCTTGACTGAATTTCGCATTCGCACTTCTATCTCAGCACGGAGTTGTTTCAACTCGGCTTCGCTAGTTAGGTCGAATTCACGAGTCGAGTCACGGAACTGCGCGACGTGGAAGGGGCCACCGCTTAGAGTCACCTGAAAGATCACCAACAATCTCTACACCACAACCGACTGCCGAATGGAAGAACTCACCTTAACGGGCGCCCTCGTCATCATTTCTCCCGAGCCTCGAGGAAACAGCCGAGCTTGTGCAATCATCTCCAGCACTGACGTCTTGCCTACAATGAAGGGAAGAGCTCATTTACCCCAAGGAGCCAGTAAGCCCCAACATTCTCCAGTGAATGCAAGGAATACCTGCACTTTGATCGCCAATGACAACAACCCGGGGCAGATTGTCAGCCGTGCTGTAAGAGGAGTCGTACTCATTGAGAATGTCCAGCACTTCCGAGTACATGTCAATCAGCGAACGCTGCAAATCATTCTCTTCTTTTCATTACAAATATTCCGTGGAGAATGCGGAAGTGCAGTGAATGCTCATTTCAATCGCGCATCATGAACGAATTGTGGAACACCAAGGGAGACACTTCTCGCACTCATAGCTTCTCGTTATAATCATCGCAGAGATACCATGATAGAAGCACATCAAATGTTGACCTTGAGCCTCTTAAGTCGAGTTGCCGCTCCGCTATCCGCAAGGAGGATCCTCTGCTTCAGAACCTTGTTCTCCTTCTCCAGTCGTTCCAACTCACGCTGGTATTGACTCTAAACCTGATTATCACTTCAATGACGTCATTATAAGACCTTGGATTTCAGATTTTAAGAAATCACAGAACAGCGCAGGCGAAAAAACCATAAGAAAATGCTTGCCTGTGTTTTCAATATTTCCTCCTGAAGCTTGACCAGTCTTTCATCTGCGGAAATCTGCTTATCCTCCCTTTCTTCGTCGCTTTCCGTTTGACGAGAGAAAAAAGAAAGGAACCCTTAACAATCTTATTCAACGCAGAAGAAAAAATTGATATTCTAAAAAAAAAAGAATATATTATATGCATATATGCATAATATATAACAGTAAGCAAAAGAAAAAGCAATACTAGAACACGATGAAGTAAATTGGCCAACTTTGTACCTTTCGACTCGCCGTCGGGCGAAGAAGACGAGTTGTCAGAACCAGACTTGCGGAGAACGTTGCCCGCTTCGACTAAACGAGCGACTGGTCGGTGGCTTGGGACGGAGCCACGAGTCTCCCGGAGGAGAGGAATCCCTGATGGCAGCACGGGGGGTATCCATGTTTCTTATTTTGTGCGAGTGTAGTAATTACGTTAAGGTGACCGAGTTTTCAAAATCGCAATTTTGTTGTAGCACTTCAAAAACGAAAAATTTCATTGAATGATAACAGACGCCAAGTCATGTGTCAAAATTTTGGAAATTATTAAGGTTGGGTACCCTCCCCGTGGCAGACAGAGCGGATGCAATCACCACACAAACCATTTCTCGCTCCAGTCATTCAACGTCTCGTCTTAGGTATATTCAATTACTATGTGACTTTCCAAGCTAAGATAAGCCCACCATAAAAATTGAAATGTTTGCAATTGTCTTGGGATTTTCTCCCTTTGCACTCCCTCGCTGATACCTCGCTCATGATCTCTGCGAAGGTTTTCGAATCGCAGTCGCCATTGAGCAAGTTTCTCGTGTCCCTCTGCGCCCCAGCTGTCGCTCACGGCCCGCATCTGAGCAGCGAGGTCGCGGAGTGCCGGGTGGTCATCGAACTTGGCCCATTCGGGGAGTGAGAAGTCAGGAAGCCCGCTCTTCCAGTCCTCGTACCACTACAATACACGAAAGACTTTACATTCTTCACATTTCAATTAGGAATATAATCAAGGAGTTAAATTAAACCGCACATTTTTGGCGGCAACCGAGCCTCCGATTACTCCGGTGGCGACGAAGTAACGGAGCTTCAGAAGATGGCGACCAACAGAAACAACTGCTGACACAAACTGCCGCTCTTGCTTCGCGAACAGAACACGTTTGTGTCTGAAAGAATAATTACTAATTCTGTACGCAATTACAGATAGCAACGAAATACGGAGCAGAATATTACAAGCAGAGAAAACAGCCAGGTCCAAACCGGACTGCCCATGCTTTGAGAGCCGAAAATTTAAATTTCGACTTACAAACCCTATTCTATTCGAAAAAAATAAATTTTTGGGGGGTATGACAAATGCGCAGCGGTCATTTGCGCAGCAGTCAAAAGCGCAGCGCCTGGCCTGGTGCGTATGTGACGGCGAATTGTTACCATTTTGTCTGTTCAAACCATATTGGACATCTTTATAACTGATCTGTTTATTTGTTAAGGCCATTTCAACTCCACTATTAATCATTCATGACGTCTTACAGTTGACAATTGGTGAATTAAAGTTCAAATCATGCGACTTCAGCGTGTTTCCGGCCCCTGTTTTTAAATTCAATTTACAGGACAACAATAAAGATAGACAAGAATGACAGGGGCAATATACCTTCATCAATGTTTTTAAAACTGAACAGGAACACTGTTGCAAACTAAATTTTAATTCAAAAAAAATTCTAAGGCTAGCATAAGAAATGCTGGAACTAAATGATCGACTTCGTCTCCGCCCATGCTTCAATTTCTGAGGGCCTTTTTCTCGTTCTCTTTTTCTGAGATTCGTGAGCATGAGAAAATATTGTATGAAATGGTAATTTACTTTCTTTGTTAACCATTTCGTTATTTTACATATCACGGAGCTCTCGTTCTCATTTTCTCTCTCTCTTTCAATCTCTCTCTCTCTGTCTCTTTATCTCTCTCTCACTCACTATCCTTACATTTGCCCATTAAAGGAGATCTCCGGCGAATAATTAAAGTGTTATTTTTTCGCATGGTTCAGTTTGTCTCGGCGAAAAAGATGTGTAATATGTGTTTACTACGTGTAATATGTCCATTGTTATGATAATTGTTTTTAAATTATAGGCGTATGCTGAAACTGCAATAATGACAGTAATCCTGCGTTTCTTATGCTAGCCTAAGAATTTTTTTGAATTAAAATTTAGCTTACAACAGTGTTCCTGTTCAGTTTTAAAAACATTGATGAAGGTGTATTGCCCCAGTCATTCTTGTCTATTTTGATTGTTGTCCTGTAAATTGAATTTAAAAACGGGGGCCGAAAACATAAAGTCGCATGATTTGAACTTTAATTCACCAATTGTCAACTGCAAGACGTCATGAATGATTAATAGTGGAGTTGAAATTGCCTTAACAAATAAACAGATCAGTTATAAAGATGTTCAACATGGTTTAAACAGACAAAATGGTAACAATTCGCCGTCACATACGCACCAGGCCAGGCGCTGCGCTTTTGACCGCTGCGCAAATGTCCGCTGCGGAAATGACCGCTGCGCATTTGTCATACCCCCAATTTTTGGCTTATCCAACTAATTATTGAGACCATATGAGATCTTACCCACACACTTTTGTGGGATTCTCGGACCATCCTTTCTTCCCCTGATTACAAGTGATACTACACGAACTAAAACCGAACCGCAAAAGTCGAGATGTGTTCGGCTTGCGATTGCCGACATGAAAGAGCCTTCGCTGGTGTCTCGGCAACCGAATCCCCAGCAAGGACTGGCACAGAGATAGGCGAATCATCTCTCTTCACCCGCGCATCTACAATTTATTACCATATAAATGTTACTTGTAATCCTACAACATCAAGGCCGGCATTTCTGAGATCAATGCAGCGGACTACAACATCACATCCACAATTTCAAATGGCAATAAAAAATTATCACAGAATTAATCTATCACTTGTACGGAATCTCATAGCTTAGAAAATCATGCGCTAAAACGGAAACTTAGCGAATCATTCGCTAAAACAGAAAAGTGGAAGACAGTAACACGATCTTATTCAGACTTGGCCTTCCTATTCCAGATAACAGGAAGCAACGAAAGAGCTGCGAAGAAAACAATGAGTAGGCCGGAGTTCCATGACCAGGCCACATTGGTGTGGGTAAGCTGTTCGAGGGTTGTTCCAGCTTGGATGAAAAGGAAGCTCGGAGGAGCAACGCCGACGAAGGTTCCCCACAGAAAGGGTGATGCCGGCACTCCGAGTACAGGGCTGGAGATGTTGATGAACCAGTTAGGAAGAAGAGGTGTGATCCGTAAAAAGACGATGTAGTTGAAGAGATTATCCGACTGTTTCTGAATCTCGTTCTGCCATTTAGACACGCGATCCGAAAACTTCTCCATGACGAAACGACGCCCGATGAGACTGGAAAGGAGATAGCAGATTCCTGCTCCGGTGGCAGAGCAACTGCAGACAAGAAGAAGGGCGACGGGGAAGGGGAAGAGATAGCCACTCAGGATTGTCAGGAAGATCGAACCAGGAATCGCAAAGGACTGAAGGAGAATGTATGTGAGCACAACTCCGAGGAGAACGGTTGTGTAGTTGTCCTGTTTGTAAGAAGAGAGAAGACGGCCAAGTTGCTTTGCATCTTCCAGGTTTCGTGGATATTTCAGCTGTCCACGTTCTTCTTCCTTTAGCTCTGGGAAGCTGAAGTAGAGAAGAGAGAGCAGGGACAGGAAGACGAGGACTACCGAGCAGAGGACAATTCCTCGGTGCCGTTCTGCCACCTCGTTCAGGGACATCCTGCAATTGCATTCCTAATACGAAAATAACATATAAGTGCAACACTATAGGCTTATATCACTCTTGTCGATAGAACAAAAAAAAAGCACTATTTGAGAATACGAGAATCCGCAACACGGCGTGTCAAGGCGGACTTTCAATAAATATTAGTGCGAAGGTCAGTGCCAAAACGGTTTCACAGAAACGGCACGCGGTATGCTCACCGAATGCACAAAAAATTGCTGGCATTTTGCCAAAACTAAATTCCCGCCAAATATTCAAATTGTGCTTCATTGGAAAATGAATCCTACGGTAGTTTTGGCAAAATGCCGGCAAATAGTGATATTCACCCATTCACCCATTCACCCCGCATTCACCCAGGATTCACCCAGCATTCACCCACATTCACCCAAGTACTAAAATACATAGCGTGGGTGAATGTGGGTGAATGCTGAGTGAATGGGTGAATATTGCTATTTGCCCAAAATGCCAGCACTTTTTTGGGCAAAATGCCAGCACATTTCAAAGTTCACGTTTGCACTGCGTTAACCCACCGTGGCAAAAGCCAAGACGGGCAATTATGATTATTCCGAGTTCGAGCACATGGAAAAAATCACATAGAATGGCGGCACTCACTACAGTAGCGATAACACCAAATAGATTTCGATATCAGTGGTGAAGGGTACAAATTAAGGCAAGTTGTGGTGGTTTTCATTGAGGAAACGCACGACCGTGATTGCTCATAACTTCGGGGAACGTTAGAAAACTCGTTGCTGTTGTTGTTTTACGAGAGCTGGTTATAATGGACGAAGTGAGGCTTCGCTAGAAAACTACGAGGAAAGATGATCGAAGACTTTGGTCCTCTTTTTCACTTCCAATATCGACTTATTATCATTGGGGATTCGACAGTCGGCAAGTCCAGCCTGCTTAAATTCCTCACTGAAGGACGTCGTGCTGAAATCAGTGACCCAACAGTTGGGGTCGACTTCTATGCTAGAATGGTGGAACTGCGGCCGGGACTGCGGGTCAAGCTGCAACTTTGGGACACTGCTGGCCAAGAGAAATTCAGGTACGAGTCTTGTTCCGACAGACTAATTGTAATAAAGGGTTGACTCAGGTCAATTACTCGCTCGTATTACCGCAATTCTGTTGGCGTTCTTTTGGTCTACGACATAACGAGTCGAGAGAGTTTTGAACACATCCCTGGATGGCTCCGTGAAGCTGAAGCCAATGTTGGAGGGCCGCATCCTGGACAGTGTGTTTTCCTACTCGTCGGCCACAAGGCTGATCGTGAACCGGAGCGGCAGGTAATTCTATGATAGATAATTCAGATGCGGGCCGGGCCCGGGCCGGCCCGCCACTCTGCGGGCCGGGCCTTATGCCATGCGGGCCGGGCCCGGGTCGGCTCGGCACATTTAATTTAGGCCCGGGCCCGCCAGCCTAGCAACGGGCCGGGCCGGGCCTCGGGCCCGCCAGCCTAGCAACGGGCCGGGCCGGGCCTCGGGCCCGCCAGCCTAGCAACGGGCCGGGCCAGGCCCGGGCTTGGCCATCCTTGATTCTATCTTCATCCTTTACATTTACTACTATGCCATGTTTTTTTCCAAAGGATTGCTGTACAACATCGTATTTATTTGTTAATTTATGTATTCGCCTAAGTAATGATGTGGCAACAAATGGTGATATTGTTTCCTTGGCTTATTACTGTTCAGGTACAACACGAAGAAGGAGAGTACTTCGCAAAGCATCACAGAATGAAGTTCTTGGAGACCTCAGCAGTGACGGGAGACAACGTGACGGAGGCCTTCATGATGGTTGCACACGAGATTAACACCCGCCTTGAGAGCGGAGCGTTGAGGTTGGTCGACATTCTTCCCAGTCACCATTTCATTATTGTCATTGCTTGTAGGATCTGTGACGGCTGGGAGGGGATACGCCGGGGAGCAGTTCGAGACCAATCCATTTGTCTGTCCGAATCAGATCTTGCAGAAGATGCAAGCTCTCAGTGTTCGTGTTAGCTTTGTGTTTGTCCCTTGTACATAATAGAACAGAAATTGCCTTGGAATGCTATGCTTGGTAGGATCACGGGTGGAATAGTTGAATAGCATCCTAACGCCAGAAAAAAAAAGCTTTCGCAAAATACCCAGAGATAGGTTTTTCGCGCTCGAAATAAAGCTCACAATGGGGTGGAAAGAATCTCATCAGCTTCATATTTAATGGATGGTTTGTTATGTCTGGTCAACTTACTCTTACGGTATTCATTAATACCAAAAATTTAATCCGTGGCTCCGAATCTCTAATGGGTTATTTTGTAACGTAACAGCAATATATTTATTTACTCTGCTATTCACATTTAAACATATGAACAATAAAAGTGTGGCAAAGCCCGCACAGCAAAGGTGGAAGTGGAGGGGCAACAACTCGTATTGGCTTTGTGCGACGTATTCAGGCAAATCACGACTGCGCGCTCGTCCTTTCGAACACTTGGATGGGGGCAGGCAGAGTTCTTAATGACTTAAAATGAGGGTAAAACATATATATAAGAAATACGGTAAATGATGACAAAATGAGTAGGCGGAATTCCAGGAAGGCTCTGGAGTGTAATGTGGAAGAGATGCAATGGAGTAGGAGGGAGAATCGAGAGACTTAAAAGAGTGGATGGATGTCCCAGATGAGAATGGTACGGTTGTGGGAGGCAGTGGCAAGTCGAGCAGCTGAAGTCTGCATTCTCATTGCTGTCACTCCACAACGAAGCTCACTCGAGATCGCCAGCGGAGTCAGACTGAGCAACATTCAATTTACATCTCGCTCTTTTCCTTCTCAAGCAATTATGTCTTAATTATAACTGATGAATTTCTTTCCAATAAAACGACAAGCAAGCATCAAAATTCTTTTGAAGGAGTTGCTGCTAACTCGAACTTGTCCGGTTCCGCCCTCATCTTAGCGTGGCAGTTCTTGCATATACGAACAGGCAGTTCAAATCCCATCTGGGGGAAAGTAGTTCGCTCGCTGCAACACGCGTCGCACACAGCCTGGCCACACGTTCTGCAGTGATGCTGCCGAGATCCCACCACCTGCAGAGTTCTTTTCTTTCTCTTCTTTTAATTCACGACTTTTAAACCATTCAACACCGGGGATATAGTAAAGATATGAGCTTGTTGTTCAGTCATGAAGCAACAACACAACAACACAGATCAGTCACTGACATCGAATATGGAAATGGAATTAAAAAGCATCCGGAACCTTTCTCTGCCACATGGCAGTGACATTCCAGAAGAAAGGAGCCTCGCACTGCTGACAAGCATCGGAAGTCTGCCAGGCCGGAGTCTCCAGTCTCTCTGCTTCCATGTCCCAACACACCGAAAACAGGCAGACATAATATCTGTTCTCGCCAATTATAAACAGAGAACTCTCAGCGGAAAAATGAAGCGCAGGTCCTACCAGTTTGCCAGAGTCATCAGCAGAGAACAGCCGGCGAGCATTGGGAGCCACAGCTAACGAAGTCACTCCCGCATTATGATTGCTGAGAAACTGTCTGCTTTATACATATTTTATCCCCCCTTCTATTCATTTAAAAAAAAAAAAATAAAAATAAATTTTTGGCTTATTCACCCAAGTTTTGTGGCCCTAGGAGGTATAACCCACCCACTTTCGTCTGATCCTCGGACCACCCTTATATCTGCTGGCTAGGAATCGATTTAACTAATAAAAAAATTCTGAAAAAAAAACACAATGGAGGCACATCACCACTCGTACTCACTCCCTATTCTCAGAGACATGGATAATGAATGGAAAACAGACTTCAGTTCGTATGCTTGCCCCCGCTTGCCACCAATGTCCCACATGATAACTAAGTGATCGCTGCTACCAGAGAAGAGCTGCTGCTTTGTGGAATCCCAAGCCAGACTTGTGACACTCTCTGAAACGAATAAGAAAGAAACAGAGAGAAAGAGAGAAAAAGAGAGAGAGAGATTGGCTGAATTATGAAGAGAAGAGACTGACTGGTGTGAGCACTGAGTCGGCTGACAAGCTGTGCTTGGTTGCCATTGAGACGGAGAACCACAACGTGTCCACCGCCATCTCCCACGAAAACGAAGGGCAGGTCCACCAAGAGACACATGCAACTGTTCTCACATACGAATGACCCTGAGTAAAAAATACCGCAGCATTACATTTGTTTCCTTCATACTCAAGGAATTCCAGTTGAAAAAAATAATTCCAATATGCCATCAAACAGCAGCAACTATCCAAAAAGCTATTATAGATGGACAAGGAAAAGAAACGAACCCATCTTAACTCCGGTCTCGGAACAACTCCAAATGACGCTTTTGTCCTTGGCACAAGAGAAGACCTTCTCGGCAGGGAGAGCGAGGAAGACGGCGGTGACTGGGCCCGCGTGCAACTGCCATCGCCGACGTTCCGACAAGCTGTTCAAGTCCTCTGACACTGTGAACTCCACTACGTTTCCGTTCAGCAGGCCAACGAGAAGCCTAAACAGCACAATAAAGGATGCAAAAAGCAATTGATTCGGGCAGTGCTCTTGAACGTCAATTAAGCACAATTAGTTTTCTTCTTGGTCCTAAAACTAAAATTACCTTAAAGAATCCTCGTTGAAGTCAATGCAGGTGGGTGGGACCGGGTTGAAATGGTGAATAGAAGGCCAAAACTGGCCATTATCGCGCTTCAAGTATAAACGAACCTGAAAAAGCCGCATCCACTCGATGTGGTTATGTAAATAATATAACCACCACTTTATGGGAGAAAAGTCACATTAGCTGTAAACATAAATTAACCATTTCGTATGTTTTCCGGAACGAAAATAAAAGGACGAACTGATCGGTCATCGCTGACAGTCCAGATGCCCTCCTCCTTCGACAGCAAAAACACGTCATTGACACGAGCGGCATGACCATCAATCTTGTAGAGGAGATCTGCAGTGTAGGAGTTGAGAAATTGAGAATGGGATGAAACTAACTTGGCTTCGTTCCAATGGTGGAGCCAGAACCCGACATGCTCCTCGCATTGATGACTGCAGCCATGGCAGAGGCAGTACACGATCTCCCACTTCAACGCATCTGCCGTGCAAGGCAAAGCAATCTGCAACACATGAATCAATTCTCGAATCGTGATTAGAAGTTGCAGGTTCATTTTGGTCGCTCTTATTGGCAATAAATTCTTGTAGTGATACTTTTCTTACGGTATTCCTACTTAATTAAGATCCCACACCACGCGGCAAAAGCGCAGCTCTCACGCCTCGTCGACGAAACTAAATCTCAGCTTCTAGGCGGTAGTTCACATCTTTCACATTTTACTATAAAAACTCCCGCAAACGATATATCCCAATTGCATGAATATGTTAGTTGACTGATATGGCTCAAAAAAGCGAAGATGTGCAAGGACTCAAAATTGTGTGAATCAAGGTTTTGCCCGTTCATAACAATAATTAAATTTTTGGATGCATGCCAAAATTGTTCAGCGTATGCAAATGAAGCATGTCATAGAGGTTTCGCACTAGTCTCTACTATGTACGTATTTAACATATATAAACACTATTCCTTTTCTATACTTGAATACTTTTCATGGATTTTTTTTTTTTTGATAAGCAAGACCTGCTTTTTTCTGCACAGCACAAATAACCCGTCCATTTTCCTTAATGCTTATACTTAAGTCCAAATCAAAGAATTTATGAACATTAAGAAAAATTTCTACGTTGGTCATCCACACATTCATGTATTTCTTTTATATAAAAGGATAATGTCGCTGTGCACCAGTGCGGCCCATTCTTTTGAGGGAATATGAAATGTAACGCGATTATAACATAGTTTAAATTGTTTGCATCAATTTTTGACAAATTTTTTTCTTGTCCAAATTATATATTTCGCACAGTATAATTTTTCTGATTTTTCTAATACAATTCTATTGGATTGCTAAAAATTAAAAGCTGCAGATGGCTTGAAGAAGATGTGATCTGATCCAACTGTAAGTCGCACACTCGTAACCTTACTGAAAATGGATCCTCGACAGCTTCAGCAGGTTTAATTTACTTGCGAAATTAATATAAACGAATTCCGAATTCATGCAGAACTTTTAATCTTACTCATCCTCATTGCAGCAAGCATTACAAAACGGGATTACGGTACCCCCAACAAACCAGATGCATCCGTCCGCAGCACTTCAACAAAGCTATCAGCTTCTAGCACAGCCTCCGCCGCAATATTTTCCTCATCTCTACCACAATCCACAGGTCCTCCACTCCTCGAATCGCATAAAAGTTGGAGAAATGGGAAGTTTAAGATGCTGCAAGTGGAAAACGCCTTGCTGCAACAGCAACATCAGCTCTTCTTCGGCATGCAGGCGGTTGGAACGAATCCCCAGCAGGCCACCGCTGCTCTCTACCAGCAACAACACCAGGTACAGGGAATAAAATCCACAGTGATGACCCAGCTGAATATGGGTAGTGGATATGAGTCCCGGAAAGCAGCGTGGGGTAAGTTGAAAATAGAGTTTCTACTTTAATGCACGCCAAAACGTGGTGAGTAATGGACCTGTGGAGATATAAAATCAGGGTTCCAATTTGACAACACCATTTCACTCCTGTTGTTTTTACTGCTTTCAGTTTTAAAACTCCTTCCTTTATCAAGATGATCCTGCAACAGCAGCTGCAGCAGCAACAACAGCAGCAACAACAACAGCAACAGCAACAACACCAACAAAACCACGCTCTCCAGCAGCACCAACAACAGCAGCAGCAGGAACGTCTTCAGCAGGAAGCTTCTTTAAGACAACAGGTTTGCATGCTGCATAAAACAGTTCAGTTAGCCGTTTATAAGTGTATCACGAATTCATTTGTTGTCTTCATCCGGATAAATGTTAAGCGTATCTTGGAGCAACAAAATCGACAAATGGCAGCACAAAGGATGGAGGTGGAACGGCAGATAAAGGTTTTTTTCCTTTCATGTCTAGATCCTGTTGTAATTGTGATATCAAACTTTCTTGACCAAGTTTATATTTTGGTCAAGCATTTCTATACAAAATGTGTTACCGAATTGCAGGAACAAGAGATGCGCATGCTAGCTGAGCAGAAGGAAGAGGCAGCAAGGAGAGAAGCTGCAGCAGAACAACAAAGGAGAGAGGTCCTAAACTACTTTTTCTATTCTCTGCTTTCTCTTCTCTTTTATAATTTACTAATTTTTCCCTTGAAAAACTGTTTTTCAGGAAGAGGTGGCCAGGCGAATCGCGGTAGAAGAAGAAAAACGGAGAATGGAAGAAGAAAAGAGAAGAGTGGAATTGCTGAGACTGCATGCTCACGAAATACAAAAGCAAAAAGAAGCAGCAGATGCCCTAGCCGAGATGAAGAGAAGAGCTGCATTCATCCCGCGTCCGCTTTCTATCGTTGGATGCGCCACTTTTACTCGATGTCCTTAATTTATTTTAATTTTGCACGATTTTACATAGTTAGATCTAAACAATACATCTTACATAAGCTACCGATGACGAGTTTTATAAACAGATTAGACTTCACTAACACTAGTTCTGCACCAACATCTATCTTATTCAGTGACGTCATTCATTCCTTTCCCGGCGGAGAATCAGCAAGGGTCCTCGAGTGTGTCGTTGTTCCCTACGGAGAACGTCGGCAATCGTCTGGCTTCCTTTGACTTGAGCCACATACAAGCAGCTACTCGAGCTCTCAATGCGGTTGACGTCAGCGATGTGTTCGTTCCGACCTTGTATTAATCTACCCGTTCTTTAAAAAAAATTCTTTCATGATGTTGATAATGAACAATTTCCATGTTTACTTGGTCTATCTATCTTTACAGAATCCTGCGCGGTGAGGATGAACAAGAAGAAAAGACAGAAGCAGAAGGAGAAAAGAAAGAGAAGGAAACCATTCCGCCGTTCATTGAGAACCTTCTTCACCAACTCAATGACGAGACGAAGAGTATAGCATCTGCCTTCTCAGAACACGAGAGCGAGGACATCCAGATTGTCAGTTTATTCTTGCAAGGAGCGTTCTTTTATCACCTCTTACATTTCTCTCTAGAATCCTTCTACGTCAACGGCTTCAACGGAAGGTGGAGCCAGTCACAACAGCGACAACACGTTGAAGAAGAAAATCATTTCTCTCGGCAAACAACCGAAAGCGCAGAGCAGTAGCCGCCGCAAGCGAGATGAAGTTAGAAGAGAAATAGAAGAAAATTCTCCATTTTCTTCCAATCAGCATTAAAAAATAGCATCTAAAAACCGGGCTGAATACTAAATAAACGAGCTTTGATCAGGCAGAAATAATATATACTGTTCAGGTTGGAGAGCTCTTCGATTCGCTAACGGATTACTTTGATCCGTCAACTGGAAGAAGACGGCGAACAAGAGCAAAGACTTATGACGAGGAACAGGTCGAGAAACGCGAACTGGAACTGGTGGCACTGATGGAGGCGGAGAATGCGCAAGCAGCACATCGTCATGATTCTCCAGCACACCTCCATTACAACCATTCTACAGAACCATCAACATCAGACACGCACTTTGCTAGTGAGCTAGCCACTTCCTCAGCACACTCTCCGTCAATCGAAGGACGCTTCTTCAGTAAAGACACCAAAAAGGTACTGTGCCATAGGAGATTTAAATCATGGTAATGGTAACTTCTGTTTGGAATTTTATGGCCCTTAGGTGGTTCAAGTTAAGGTCATTTTTATCGAATTCTTATTTTTGTGATATTTCAGGAGCTTTCACTTAAACCCGAATATAACTGGATGGGTTCTGCGAAAATGTAAAAAAGGGGTGGAGGTCAAAGTGTTGTGGGAAGAGGCTGACTTGTGCTGAGTTGAAAGGTTGCCTGTAGGAAGCTGCACGCTACTCGCAAACCGACGGCACGCCGTGAGCCACTAAAACAAAGCAGGAATTTTCGAACAAAACAAACATAGCATGCAGGAAGATGGAATCAAATCTAACTCAACAGCATAGGCAAAACAAATACAAATTGTCAAATGACAAGAAAATTCGAAAACTAATATGCTTGCAAAATTTGTAAAATTCACCAAAATTGTTAAGTTAACCCTTATAATTCACAAAGGAACTAAATTCACACTGAAAAACCTGTATTGTCTCCTATTTGGGAAAAGTATGATCCCGGTAAAGTGTCCAGGTAGGGATCCACAATCGGGTGCCTGAGCATAACCTTGGCTTCATGGAGGGGGAAAGTTCTACCGCAGTGCCAAATAGCCGTGTGTTTCGATGGAACGTTCTCTCATCCCCTTACCGACGCCCACTTTTTTACTCAGCGTCCTTCAACTCAGCAGAGGTTATCTATCTAAAATTATAAATCAGATAATGCCGATGTTGGTGGTGTTAGCGGAACAAACATAAGACTAGCATTTGGTGCTTAACCACGATACAGGGAACCGACGGACTGAAGGCGGCACGTTTGCCTTGTAACAGGAATACGCCTCCGGATTATCCCGAAATGCAACGCATCTTTTCATGCATAAAACAAAATAGAGAAATTGCTTACATTATGGGTCAAGCGATTAGTTATACATTTTGATACTTTAATTCAAGTTTTCTCTGTCATACATTAAGTGTGATTTGCAGGCAAAGAAGAAAGAGCGCGAGCCCGATCGCCCTCCAACTCCGACCGAAGTGCTGCGAGAACGAGAAATGGAATGGGCAGAAAGGGAAAGGGCGAGGCAAGAAAAAAGGAGGAAGAGAGTGCATTCTCTGGATGGAGACGCAGATGGAGAAGGGCAGTGCTGGAGTCATGACGAGAGAGCCGAGAGAGAAAGCCTTCACACTTGCATCTCCCTCCTCGACCACATACTCGACTCCATTGACATCGACACGTCGGATCCAGACTTTGAAGGTTAGAAATGGAAAAGGAGCAGATGTTCAATCAGATTTGTCATAGATGAGAGCAGCATTCCTGCCGAGATGCTCATTGACAAACACATTCTGGAGGCACTTCGCATTGAGGTCCAGAAGTTGAAGATGTTCAAGAAAATGAATGAGGTTCCTTATCTCTCTTTCTTTGTCTGCTTCATCACTTCCTGAGATTGCAAAGAACTGCTTTTTGCAGGTTCCTTCCGATCGACTGATCAAGTTACTCGCTCTGCTGGAGCGCAACATGCGAGATGTGCTCTGCAAGGAGGGGGGTGCTCCTCTGCTCCCTATTCCTGATGATGTCAGACCTTCCCTCTCTTTCCGTTCTCAATGATGAATGTTTGAGGAAGCGGGTGAGGAAGAGGCGGAGACTCTGCGTGAATTGGTGGATGACCGTCTCTTGAGGGGAGCAGATGCAGCCTGCATTGCTCTCCTCATCATGACTTCTGCTAAGATGCCAAAGCAGGTCTTAGAGAACAAGAATCCCATGTTTTCACCACCTTCTTGTTCTCTTACCTAAAGAAAAATGCATTTAAAACGATATAAACGATTGAAAACGTCTCTTGGCTCATTATCTTTGATTTTTGCACTGAAGGTTTTGCTGGAGGACGCGATGGAGAGGGCCGTGCAAGTCTGCAAACAATACCTGCACTACATCGTGTACCCTTCCTCGGATATCTGCGTGGCAGGGAGCAGGAAAAGGGGCATGGACGATGTCTCTGCTACTCCAACCAAATATAAGCGAAGAAGGGCCGGAGGGGGTGCGAATGGAGGCCGCACCCCCATCATTCAACTTCTCTACATGCGTATGCTTGATCTCATGGCTTGCTTCTCCGAGCTGGTTCGTCCCTTTTCTCTCTCAACTAATTAACGTAAGGAGTAATATTGAGGCACGAGCTCATTCCCTGCCCGAGACCTTCTCCCACCAGCTGAGTACAACTGCACTTTCCTGTTTCTTCGTTGCCAATGTACGGGAACTTCAGCTTAAGGTACGTTTTCAATGTAACAGAACTGACGAGATGAAATGGGTCATTTATTTTATACCTAGGGAGCTGTTCTATCACATACTCAGGGCAATTTTTTTATTCCTGAAAATGAAATAGAGCAGACGGGGAAGTGTACCTGCCAAAAAATTTATTACTGTCTTCTTAGTTTTTTTTTTGGGTATAGCTGAAAATGATTAACGGTCCAGATTAAAAAAAAAAATTTTTTTTCCAATGATATGTCAGAGCATTAAATTGTTCATTTGAAGTGAAATTTTTGCGCACAAAATTATTTTATTCTAGAGTGTAGTATTCGATTGCACTGTTAGGCTTCTAATGAATACATCGCATTCCAGAAATTTTTATTTTCTTTGTTAAGTGAAAGATATCGCAGTTAATTTTTTTTCAATATATCGTGTTGAAACTTTTCATCGTTGGATTTCAAATAGATGGACTTCGCAGAACGAGCTATTCCATAGGAACTGTTCTTACAGGAAGTGTGCTTTCTCGTATCTAATGAGTGTCTTTTCAGGCAATGAGTGTGCTGGCGAATGTCTTCTCCCGCGCAGATGACGTCACTCGCTCCGGAGTCCTCAATGATCTCCTGAATTCTCTTCATCGTCTTCCCTCCTTCTCTCGCAACTCCGCCTCCTCTTACCGTATCGACCAGACTTCTTCCATTTCCAACTGCACTTGCCTCTTCATGCAACTCATCCAAAGCATCGTTAAGGTATCTTTTCTCGTATTCTTTGTGTACTAAAAAAATACTAACTCCCACCTTCCTTTCGTTTTATTTATTTTTCTCTCTTTCTCTCATTCATCTTCTTTTTGTCTCCCTTTCCTCTCCTTTTCTAGGTTCCAAAGCGAAGACTAGGTCATCCAGACGAAGAAGATGCGGTTGAAGTTGCGGATTTTTCTACTGAAGATGCAGTGATCAAGAATTCGTATAACGAAGCGAAGACGCTCGCTCACAAGTTCTTCATGGGCTTTCTCAATAAGTTCGTTGTGCCAATGCAGTTATTGAATACCTTGTACCCTCTTCTCCCTCTCTCTCCCTCTCTCTCCCTCTCTCTCTCTCTCTCCCTCTCTCTCTCTCTCTCTCTCTCTCTCTCTCTGTCCGCTTGTAGATGTGCTGTAAAAGCAGAGGAGGACTACCGGCGTTTGCTGGAGAACTTGTTGAATGACCTGCTCTGTGCCTATCTGAGTCCCGAGTGGCCGGTTGCTGAAATGCTCATCAACAACTTTGCAGTAATCCTTGTCAATATCTACAGGCACGTACAGTCGATTATTGAATAGCAAACATAAGAAAAGAAGTTGCTGATGATTGAAAGATATCGAAATACGCAAACAAGTCCTGAATGCTCAGAATCGGGCGTTGTGTTTCAGTAATCGGCAGTCGAAGGTGGACTTGTCAGTGCGGCAGTCTGCTCTGGAGTGGCTGGGGATGATTTGTGCCCGTCTCCGTCCACAGAGAAAAGAGTCTCCAGAAGAGTCGAATGAACGACTCCGCGCTCTAGTTCGAACTCTCATCCTCTTCGAAAGTGACGACCCTCCTCTCTCCGTCAACGACATCGACATCTCAGATGTCAGTCTCCTTCACTCCTCCCTCTTTCCTCTTTCAGTTCTCTCCTTCCCTGCTCTTTCTCTTCCTCCCTCCCAACTCTCTGAGATGTCAGTCTCTCTTCTTCCCTTCAGAAGTCGATGACTGATCTGCTGCGAATGGCTGAACAAGGCCTCTTTGACTACCTGGTGGAGATGCGTTCGTCGAGTGAAGTCTCCATTGAGTACGCACTCAAGTTCTACGCTGCCGAGTGGTATCGAATGACTATGGAAGACCTTGAAGTCTTCAAGGAAAAGGCTCGGAAGGATCGAGAACGAGTGGAAAGTGACAAGGCATGCAGTCTTCATCCATTCAACGAATGAGAGAGAGAGAGGAGAGAATAGAGAGAGAATTGTTGTTTAGGAGAGAAGGAAGCTCGAGCGACGATGGGAGAAGTCGCAAGAGAAAGGAAACATCATGAAAGACTTCCTGATCTCTATTGCGGACAAAAAACACATTCGAAAACGAAGTGAATTCGTAAAGTAAGCGATTCTTTCTTTTTTTTGGATTTACGGCTTTTGTTTGATTTAAAAAAAAAACGTGTCGGAAGAGGATGCCAGAATGTTTAAGACGAACGGGCGGAGTGATGCTGGACAGCGACGTGGCTTGGCTCATCCGCTACTTCTCCAACCAGAGGGATCTCGCTAATTCATTCGACTCCTATCTCAAACATGTACGCTTCTTCTTGCGGCTGACAACCTCTAGTCTTGATTGTATAGATTCTGATGGGAGTGACAACTGAGCAGTCGGTCGGACTACGCACTCGAGCCATGAAGTCCCTCACGCAGATCATTGAAGTCGACGACTCCGTTCTTGCCATTGTTAGTTTCAAGCTATTTCTGCTTCTATTCAGAGCTGAACAAAGTCCGGCGCAAGACTCCAGACCGGGGGGGGGGGGGGGGGGTGCAAAGCCAAAAAAATGGCTTCTTTGCTCAAAAATCGCCTTTCTTGTGAAAAAAATGCCGTTTTTCAAGCAAAAAAAATTCATCCGGGGGGGGGGGGGGGGGGGGGGGGTACAACACGGCGCATGCGGCGCCCTTGTTCAGCACTGTTATTTCTCACTTCACATTTTTACTTTGAAAAATTATTTTTGTTTGCTTTTCAAAAGCGCTTTAACTATATCATCTAGTGATGTGTCCAGTGCTGAAATAGGTCTGACTCATGACAGCGTTGTAACCCCCCGGGCCGAAGGCCCGGAATCCTCTCTTTACCGTGCAGCTTTCACTTTGTAACCCCCCGGGCAGGCCATTTGGCCGTTTATAACACCCCGGCCCAAGTCAAGAGGCAGGTACTATTTCAGCACTGCATGTGTCTGCTCATTCCCGATCTGTTTTCTCTCTCCCCCCCTCTCTCCTTTTCTTTCTTTCTCTCTCTCTCTCTCTCTCTCTCTCTCTCTTTCTCTCTCTCTCTCCCCTCTCTCTCTTTCTTTCTTTCTTTCTCTCTCTCTCTCTCTCTCTCTCTCTTCCTACTTCCTTCAGGGTGATGTCCGTCGAGCTGTGCATGCCCGTATGACTGACCCGAATGCCCAAGTGCGGGAGGCGACGATAGAACTGCTTGGGAAGTTCTTGATGGCCCGCCGCGATCTGATCGATGATTACTACCAGATTCTGCTGGAAAGGATTAAGGTTCCTTTGTCCTCTTCTTTCCTGTTCCTTTGATTCTGCCAGCTATCCCTTTTATTCCAAGGATTCTGGAACTTCCGTGCGCAAACGAGTCATTCGCATCATTCGAGACTTCTGCGAGAAAGTTCCCAACTATCCAAAGGTTTGCAGATGAGATGTATTGCCTAACTAAAGTCTAAGAATTATGAGTGTTCTTTTCAATAATAGAAAAAATTTTGCTTGCGATGCAGAGAAATAATGATTCCCTGGAATGCTTTATAATGATTTGTTGATAATTGGAAGTAGAATGATTGTACGCAGGCAGCGGAGATGCTAACTCGAATCGTCAGGAGAGTGTCTGACGAGGAAGGAGTCAGGAAACTCGTTCTCGAGACATTCAACGCTCTCTGGCTGCAGTTGCCTGGGGATTCGAAGCAACTCTGCTCCAAGGTCGAGAGAGTGGGAGGGGAGAGAGAGAGAGGAGAGAGAGAAGTGTTGCAGGTAGACTCACTGGTGTCGATGGTGTGCGCGTGTCTGCGCGAGGGTGGAGTGGACTGCGTGGAGAGTGTTCTGAGTAGTCTCCTCATTACTGATGACAGAATCTCTCTGATTGCTGCCAAGCAGATCGTCGACTCCCTTGTTGACAAAGTCATCGACCTCGACTCGAGGATGTCCGCACCCGACAGATCAGTGGACAGAGAGATCGATGAGAATCAAGAGAGCACAGACGAGCAGAGAACTCTGAATGCAGCACAGAAGTTGGAGGAAATGCAGCAGAGAATGCTGGCCTGTCTAACTACGCTGTCGCTGTTCAGCAAGGTTGGTAATGAGGAATGTAAGTAGTTATGAAGAATTATGAAGAATGGTTCAGGTTCGTCCTGAGATGATGGTTCCCCATGCAGAGACTCTCGAGCCATATCTCAGCATGAAAGTGAGGACGCAGAATGAACAAAGTGTTCTCAATCAGGTTGGATCTTTCATTTCATCATAGAAAGTAGCTGACTTGTTGTGGTTGAGGTGATCGGGATGCTTGAACGAGTGCTTCCCCTCATCGAACACCCTCCCACTCATTTCGTCGCCAAGATTGATGCTCAACTCTGCCATCTCGCAAGCACTGCGTCAGTTCCATTCATGAGAGAAGAGAAGGAACAAGGAGAGAATCTTCAGAGGGATGGTCATCATCAAGTCGGCCGTGTCCTGTGCTGCTGCTCTCTACAACAAATCTCCTCGCCACCGGCCGGCTCTCGCTTCTCCCTTCCTCCACTATCTCAGTTAGCTATTCTCTTTCTTCACTATCACAGTTCTCTATTCCTGATGCTGTCCATAATTCAGAGAACATGAAAGCGATGAAGATGAAGATCGAGCAGACTCCTGACTACATGCCCCCTCCGACCAGCCTCCCGCTAATGCAAAGGTGTTTGTTTGAATAAGAAGAGGGACGCCTTGATGGGAGCGATTGGCATGTCCCATGCATATGGCAGGCAGTCTATAAGAAGTGTGTCACTACGGGATCAATTACAGATCAGTATATTCTCTTGGCCTAATGACCCGTTTCTTCGACTGGGATGTGATCCTGGAAGGCGATGATGAAGCAGAGAAATGCACTTCAAACATTATCCTCAATTTTCCTCAAAAGGTGCGACTTTTTCATAGGTTTCGGTTTCATTCTTCTTACCGTTGATTTCTTGGCTATTCTGAATATTAGCAGGTCGGAGTTGGAGTTGAAGAGCCGGAGCAGCCCGAGAAGAGAAGAATCAGAGACAATGTCTTCGCCATCCTTCACTTCTTCGCTCGACATCAGGGTGATTCCCTGAGTCAGAAGGCTCTTACTGCTCTCGGTCCGTTTACTTCTTACTTTTTTTCTTCTCTTCTTTTTCAATTTTCATTTTGAATTATTTAGAAAGATATGTAATTGTCTATAATTAACCAAAATGAAGTGAATAGTTCCACTAATGAGTGACCGGTCAAATTCTTCTGTAGGCCACGTCTGTGCGGAACACGCGGAATATCTGCAGCTGACAGAGATGAGTGCCTTGTATCACTTCCTCCTCAAGACAACCGAGTCCGCCTTCCTCCAGCTCAAGATCATCGTCCTCCGCAATCTTGAACTCTTCCTTACAACTCAAGAGCAAACTATGATGAAGAACAACTCGGAGTGTTCGTCATCTCCTCTCTCTCTTTCTCTCTCTTACTTTCTTTATTTCGTTCTTTCTTTCTTTCTTTCTTTCTTTCTTTCTTTCTTTCTTTCTTTCTTTCTTTCTTTCTTTCTTTCTTTCTTTCTTTCTTTCTTTCTTTCTTTCTTGCTTTCTTGCTTTCTTTCTTGCTTTCTTGCTTTCTTGCTTTCTTGCTTTCTTTCTTTTCTTTCGTTCTATCTCTCTCCCTTTCGCTCCTCCTCTTTCTCTCTCTCTCTCTCTCTCTCTCTCTCTCTCTCTCTCTCTATCTCCTCTCTCTCTCACACTCTCTCTGTCTCTGTTTCTCTTTCTCTCTCTCTCTCCTCTCTCTCTCTCTCTCTCTCTCTCTCGTCCTCTCTTGTAACGGTTGAGCTTATTTAAGGGCAAAAGTCGAAGGATTCGCAAGATCTCCGCGAGATGGAACTAGCCGGTTCTGGTCTTGGCTCAGCTGTCATCCAGATATATTGGAGCACGGTGCTTGCTGCTTATTTCAGTGAGGAGACTGAAGTTCGCCTTGCATCTCTTCAGGTTGTTGAGAGCAGAGAGAGAGGGAGGGAGAGAGAATAGATTTTAGAGAGAGGAGGGAAAAGAGGGATACACGGAGAGAAAACTGAAAGTAGGGGAGAAAGATAGAGACGGGGAAGAAGGAGAGGGCGTACAAGGAAAGGGAGAGAATAACTGTAGAGTTGACATGCTGTGTTGAGGTTGTGTGGTCGACCCTAAGCCAAGGACTGGTAACTCCGGGTGCGTCTATCGCCGTTCTTATCGCAATGAGCACGGATCCTCTTGTCGCCATCCGCACCAAAGTGGATTGCCTCATCCGAGATATCGACAGCAAGTACTCCGGAATGGTTCAGGCGAGTATTCTTTTCCTTATTTTCTTCTTTCGCTTTATTCCCTTCCCCATCACATTTTGATCATTTAGACAAAGGCGGTGTTGGGAGTTCGCGAGGCCTTCAGACTTCAAAAGCTGATTAACGGCGTAAAAGTTGTAGTGAGAGGAATTCGTCCGATCGAACAAAGTGCGACTGCGAACACGGGTTAGTGGTGTGAAGTGAGCTTGGAGGTGGGTGGTGTGAAGTGAGCTTAGCACTGCCTTCCCTTCTCTTCAGCTGGAAGGCGCATCCCAATGCAACACGGAACACCGAAGTGGAGTGCAGATGGACAAGCTCTTCTGGACTCTCTCTATCAATCTCTCCGAGGGGGGAGGAGCCAGAGAAGGGCAGTCGTCTCTTCCATGCTGCGTCTCTTCAACGAGAGCAGTCGAGAACAACTCTCTCTCAGCGAAGCCATCTTCATCGCAGACAACCTTGCCATGTTCCCGTATCAGGTCTCTCTCTCTTCCTTTCTCTTCCTTTCTCTCTCTTTCTCTCTCTCTCTCTCTCTTTCTCTTTCTCTTTCTTTCTCTCTCACTAACTCACTTTCTTCCTCTCTTTCTGTTCCTTTTCCTCCCTATCATTTTGAATGCTTGGAGGTATTGGACGAGCCCTTGTACGTAATTCACACGATCGACTCGATTGTTGCCTTGTCCGGCCAGTCCATCATCAACCTCTTCAAGGCACAACTCGTTCAAGGGGCATCCGCTACTCAGCCTGTTGAGGATGACGACGTGCTATTCGACCCCGACACTCTTCTCCGTCAGTACATTTCTCTCCCTTCTCCCTCTCTCTCTCTTCCCTCTCTCTCTCTCTCTCTCTCTCTCTCTCTCTGTCTTCTCTCTCTGTCTTCTCTCTCTCTCCTCTCTCTCTCTCTCTCTCTCTCTCTCTCTCTCTCTCTCTCTCTCTCTTTCGTTCTCTTCCAAGCAGGCCCTTATGATTGACAGGCCGCCTTCCTGATGATAAGTGTGTTCTGTACGAACTGATGAACTCGAGTCAGGCCTGCTTCACTCTTCTCTACCTCAAGACCTTTCTCATGAAGCTCTATGCTCTGACCGATGTGTTCGTTCTCTTTATCCCTTTTTCAAGCGAGTTTTGAGGAAACTGAGGTCAGTGAAAAGCGTGGTCCGAGGGTCTCCCAAAATTGGATGGGGAGGGGTATTTTGAGCGCCGAAAAGAAGCTAGTTGACGTAGAAACGAATTTTTTGATCAAAAACTGTTTGGGGTTGTGCCTGATTAGGGCTTAAAAACAGGGTGGGTGTCTCATTTCAGACCTGCTTTTTTTCCCAGATTTCGGCCGATGTGAGGACAGAATAAAGGGTATATGTCTACGCCATTTACAGGAAAGTGCAAGAATACTCTCCGTCGGAAGCCGTTAAAGTGTACGAAAAGAGCGTGAGTAGACGCAACGTGGCCATGTTCTTCCCCGACACGGGAGTGCAGCAGCTGATGAGGGACAGCGACCCCTCCCAGCTACACTCTCCAGACAGGCAGTGGCTGCTCGTCCATCACATCTCACAGGTTCCCTCTCTCTCTCTCTCGCTCTCTCTCTCTCTCTCGCTCTCTCTCTCTCTCTCTCTCGCTCTCTCTCTCTCTCTCTCTCTCCAATGATGAGAGAATGTTTCAGTTCCGCCGCATGCTTTTGTCAATGGACGGTGTAGGAGAGGAAGAAGAG
>CALZFC010000136.1:577500-603518 GCA_945643635.1 Allodiplogaster sudhausi
AATTGTATACCAATATTTCCACTTAAATTAAATGACCCTTAGGGCCGGCCTGGCCGAGTCAGCGAATTACCACTCAGGCAGATACACAGAGTTGAACAGGAGGTACAACTGGAAAAGGAAGGAGGGAGTGAGTAAGAGAGAGAAAGAGTAAAAGAGAATGAGAGGGAAAGCCTGAGAAAATGTGCCAGAAAGAAACAGAGAAAAAAAGAAGGAGGAAAACGAAGGAGAATACTGTTCTTGAACTTCTCCCGTCATAACTAATGGTGTTCACTCCTCCTTGTTTCTTGTTTTCCTCTTTCTCGGTTCTTCGCCCTTTTTTCTGCCTTATCTCTTCTCTCTTTCTACAAAGTATGCCTTTCAACTATTCCATTTCCTCTTTAACTACACAGCCTCATCGCAATCTCTTCAAATCAGTGAAGAACCTAAGTGCACTTACCGATTTGAACACAAAACTCGGTCTTTAATGTGTCTATATACATTATTTGCACTGAAAAAGGAGGAATACAACTTGTTTCTCGTCCTTTCTTGGTATGAATGGAGGAGTGGCCAGTTCTGGTTCTGGAGGCCCTTTCTTGTATTTCTCTGTCGTCTCCCTCTTTTCTAGAGAAGATTAAAAAAAGACGAGCCTATTAGTTTTATTCCGTCCCCTCATCCTAAATAAGTAATTAATCTCACGCCAGCCCCACACTTCTCTTTGGATTGCCAATTTTCCCCCGATTATTATGTTCTCTCTTCTCTTCCTTGGTATCTACCTTTATCACTTCATCGTTCTCCTCTAATCATTTCCTCCCCTGCCTTTCCTCTTTGTATTCTTCTCCGGTTGTCATCGACATCCCACCTCCCAGAGTGTTCACCGGATGGTCTCCTGCATGAATCTCTAGCAGAGTCTCTCGCTCTATGCATATTTACGTATCGAAGTCGAACATTCCCGTGCGATCCTCACCATACGAATAGCTTGCACACGTTCATTTATACCTGGTCCTCTCTCTCTCTCTTTCTCTCTCTCTCTCTCTCTCTCTCTCTCTCTCTCTCTCTCTCTCAGGAGAAGGTTTCGGGTTCCCTGGAAAGGTAGTACATATAATTAACAATAATATCATTAAAGATGGGACAGTAATTGGAAGACAGAAATGAGAGCACCTTCAGCATTTTCCAGGTCCACCAGCCAAAGATGAAGGTGTTCACCGTTGGCTTGGACGAGAAGGTCAAGATGGACACTGAGAAGGGAGTCGTAGAATCTGAGATTTCAGAGAAGGTTGGATTCTCAAAACTTCAGAGTAATGGTGGACAGAGAGAGAGAGAGAGAGAGAGAGAGAGAGAGTGGGAGAGAGATAGAGAAAGTGGAAGCGATGTTAGAAAAGAGAGAGCGAGAGGGGAGAGAGAGAGGCAGTGTTTTCTTGCAGGCGACCCCGCTGCCCTCATCCACTTCCCCTCCATTGATCCTGCCAAGGGATGCTCCTCCAGCCAGAGCGGGACCTCGCTCTCCTTACCGGGGTGCCTTTGCTTGTCTCGCCCTCCTCATCTTCATGCTTCTCCTCGCACTCACTCTCTCTGAGATCGCCTACAATCGCCAGAGAGACGAAGCATTCTTCCGTCTCAAATTGTAAGTTCCGTCGCTCTCTTTCTTTCACATCTATGTATCTCTCTGTCTCTCACTTCCCTCCCTTTCTCTCTCTCTCTCTCTCTCTCTCTCTCTCTCTCTCTTTCTCGTATCTTTCTCTCTTCTCATTTCCTCTCTTACATCTCTAGTATGTTCTTCATCCCTCTTTCTCGCAGGGCTGAGATGAAGCAGCGGATGCTTGGTTACGATCTTCTCCGCGCTCAGGCATTCAACCAAATGGGTGACGCTAAGGTTGCTCCTGCTTTTGTTTAGGTTTAACCACATAGCAGAACTCATTTAATATATGATTACCAATTATTTCTCCACTTTACTCTTTTTCTTTCAAGCAATCTCGTCTCTCTCGTCCTTTTCTCTCCCTGTTCCTGTTCTTCACCCTTTCTATCCCTGTGATTCTCTCTCACTTTCCCTCTCAATCTGATTCTCCCTCTCTTACTCTTCTCAGCCAGTACCATCTGCCAGTTTGAAGCAAGAGATCGAAGTGGTTCCACCAGTCGTTGATGAACGTTTAGCCTTCTCCAATCGGCTCAACTCGTACGCTTTTTCTTCTCTTTTGACGTTCTATTCTCATGGAATATCCTCCGCCGTCCTATCCAACGTTTTCTGTTCAGAGAAGACCGAGAGAATGACAATGAATTGACTGCTCCCAGCAACAAAAACTATCGAACTTCGTCAGGCGAAACTCCAGTTGGTCTAAGATTACCATATTGATCATTTCGATCATTTTTCGTCAAAATAGGCACTTTTAATAATTCATAACTCGATTATTAATTTCTTCATAGAAAAAACGTGATTCTGAAGTGAGAACGCGCAAAAATATCGAAAAATGAATGCTGCGAGAGGAGAGACAGAGAGAGAGAGAGAGAGAGAGAGAGAGAGAGACAATAGAGAGAGATAGAGAGAGGAGAGAGGCAGAGAGTGAGAGGAGAGGCAGAGAGAGAGAGAGAGAAGAGAGAGAGAGAGAGAGAGAGAGAGAGAGAGAGAGAGAAGAGACAGAAAGAGAGGAGAGACAGAGAGAGAGAGAGAGAAGAGACAGAAAGAGAGGAGAGACAGAGAGAGAGAGCGAGAAGAGACAGAAAGAGAGGAGAGACAGAGAGTGATTCAAAGAAAGGGAGGCAGATACAACTAAAGAGAAAAATGATTTGCGAGGGAGAAGAGAGCCCAATCCTCTTAAAAGATAAAGGAGCTGATCCTAGCTCCCAAATAGTCTTGCCAACTGTATTCGGAAGGGTGCTGGACCACCAACAGTCGCACTCTCTTGCTGATTCATGAAAACATGTTTGTTTGGAGAGACATCCTCTTCTCCTTTTCTCTCTCTCTCTCTCTCTCTCTCTCTCTCTCTCTCTGTCTGTATTTATCCGCTCTCTCTCTCTCTCTCTCGCCCGTTCTCTCTCCCTCTCTCTTTCTCTTTTCTCCTCTCTCTCTTTCTCGTGCATAGTCTCTCGTCCCTTTCTATCTCTGCCAAATCTGTACTCTTCGTATGATGATGGCACTAGAGTGTGAAGAGCATCGGGAGAGCACTTCAATCGAGGCTTGACAAAAATAGGAGAGAGTAACAGTGGAAAGGATGGAATTAAACACAACTCTTTTTGATCTGAGGGGTCTCTTGAATCTGTTGCATTGTGGGGAGCAGCCGTCCATTTCATTTCCATTCACTCTTCCAGCAGGTCGATCTTCGCTTTGCCTTCCTCCGGGCCATTCTGGAAAAGCTTAGGGAGCGGGCACAGGCAGTGGGACTGGATGGACGAGTGGATGTCAGCCTCATCGAGGTGAGGGAGACAGAGCGAGAGAGAGAGAGAGAGGGAGAGAAAGAGAGAGGAAGTTGTTGAGGTGCGTCGTCCTGACGCAGAGTCCCGTCTGAATCCGTCGTCGTCTTCCTTCCAAGATGGCTTCGGAGAGATCCACGCACCTCGTCCTTTCTTCGGCCCTCTTCCACAGGAACACGAGGACTTCCAGCAGAATGCTATGTCAGGGAAGAGCTTTTCTCACCAAGCAAAAAACTTCATTTCTTCAGAGCCCCTTCCGACTTCTTCGGACCGAATTGGGACGAACCGTCACAGTTTAGGACATGGGACAGGTCAATCTCTCTTTCTATCCTCCTCTCTCTCCCTCTCTCTCTCTCTCTCTCTCTCTTTTTCTATCGCCCTCTATCGTCCTCTCTCTCTCTCCAACTCAGATTCTCCCTGGACAAGAGCTTGCATGCAGCTTGCTTTATTGGAAGAGAAGGAAAAAATATTTTCAGATTTCCTCGCCCAATGAGACCCGTCTTCTTCCCTCGTACTTGGCAGGCGGAGAACGGCGATTCTAGCAGGGAGGAGGCACAGAATGTTAGTTACTTCCGCCCATTCTTTCCATTATTTGTGCTTTATATTCGTCGCACTTCGTTTATCATCTCTCTCACTCTCTCTCTCTCTCTCTCCTTTCTCGCTCTTTATCTCTCTATCTCGCTCTTTATCTCTCTCACCCATTTTCTCCCTCCCAATCGTAGTTTTCTCTGAATGCAGGATTCTCCCTCTCTACGAATTACTCATCATTACGAGGCAGACCGTCCTCATCCAAACAGAGTTGTGACGGAACTGTTTGGGGATCAGGCTGCACAAGCACTGCAAGGAATGCTCGCAGCTGAACAGCAAATGCTGCCCGTTATGGTAAGGGAGACAGAGCGAGATCAGAGAGACAGACTGACACAGCTTAAAGGGAAAGAGAGAGAAAGAGAGATAGAGAGAGAGAAAGAGACTGACAGAGAGAGAGAAAGAGAGGGACAGAGAGAGAGAGAGAATGAATTGCGCATGATATGCTTGTTCCTGTCTTCCTGCACTGTTCCTTGAATAGCCGGAGGCACAGCCCCTGAATGGTCTGAACTCGGAGGGATCCTCGTGGCCTCGCTGGGCAGCAGACAACTCCCCTCCTCCTGAGTCTCAACAGCCTGCCTGGATCCTCCCAATGATGTCTCCTCCATCCGCTTCTCTTCCTTTCCCTCCCAACTTCCACCCTGAGGCAGCCACTCCACCTGAAGCCTTCTTTCCTCCCTCTCCTGGCCAAGTCATTCAGCCTGCTGTCTTCTTCCAGGTTCTGTAGTAACACTCTCTTACTAACACTCTCAGTATGTAGAAAAGAAGATACTAAATGCATCAACAACTAACATGGCAATTCCAAACCATGAATGTTTCCATTGCAGCAGCAGCCTCAAGGAATGGACGAGTCTCCCGTGTGGCAGAGTCACTTCGGCAGACAAGTTGGACAGAACCTCGGGCAGTCCATGGCCGGCCAGTCCATGACTGGCCAATCCACGGCCGGGCAGTCCATGGCTGCTGGCCAGCAGCAGCTGCCGTCTACTCTCAACTCCGCACAGGTATGGACCGAAGCTCCATTCATCTCTCGTAGTACCCTGATTAGTGTATTCGAATATCTCCATTGAATGCTTTGCAGGAGAGAACGGAATCTGCACAGCCGGAGCCGCTCCACCAAGTGCCGTGGTATGTGCCGAGAGGGTTCGAGAGCCAGCGGCCGAGTTGGGCAGCAGGGGAGACGCAGAACAACCAGGCAGACACCGCTCAGGACGAGGTCAGTCCAGCACTCTCCCTTATCTTTCTCTCCCTCTCTCTCTCAGCAGCAGCGTATCCCCCTGATCCTGCCACACCCGTCTGCCATGGAGACTCCTCTCGTGCTGGAGAAAGAGAAGCAGCATGAGTGGCGTGTGAATGCGTGGCAGAACACTCAGCCCGAGCCTTCTCTTCCCTCCGATGCTCTTGCTCCAGTGGTTCGTTCTTTTCCCTTTCTTGTTGTGTAGTTGCACTCTTTGAAGGCGGAGTCCTTTCGCTCTCTGCTGCCAGAAAGGGACAACTTCGACAGCGAAGTTCCTCCGCCTCTCCAGGATGCCACTGCAGACAAGGCAAGTAAGAGTAAGAGATGAGCATGCCAAGAAGGGGAGTTCCTTTCAGTTGACAGCCGCCGTGGTGCAAGATGATTCCTCTCGCGCCCTTTCTCATCCTCTCTTCCAGATCGACGATCCCCAGTCAATGCCTTAGAATCCCTCGCAGGATTAATTCCAATGAATCGAGTGAATATACTTTAACACCACCATAATACGGTTACGAACCCCTCCCTCACCACTCATCAATGGTTCTCCATTGTCTCCTCCCTGAAACAGTCACGATCTTCTGCCTTGTCACTTAGCCTTCTTAAAGCATATCTCATCCGACTGAGAGATCAATCTAGCTTTAGGATTATCAGATCACATGTACATATCACAGATTCTGCGTACGCTGATAAACATTCATAATATGCAAAATACTACATCTAATCTCAACGGATGCATCAACACCAGACAATACCAATTAAACTATCACAGTTTAAAAACGAATGGTAACAAGAAAAAGAAGAGAAAGGAATCACGACCAAACATCCTCAATGTATCGATCCGCCTTCTTCATTTCACTCATTAACTCTTTGGCATTCTCCATCGGCATTCCTGGAAATTAACGAAACGGTCATTTAACTTAAAAGCCGTTGCAGATAACATTCCGAAAGAGATGCGACAGATACGGAGAGAGAGAAAGAGAGAGAGAGAGAGAGAGAGAGAGAGAGAGAGAGAGAGAAAGAGAGAGAGAAAGAGAGAGAGAGAAAGAGAGAGAGGCAGACCGAAAGGGAGAGAGAGAAAGACAGGGGGGGCAGAGCGAGATGAAGACAGAGAAGGAGATATAGATAGAGGCTTGCTGACCAGAATGAGAAGAGACCAATTCGATGAAGGACTGCCAGAGGTCTTTGGACATTCCCTTGGCATCTCCACACACGAATACTCGCGAAGGCCACTCCGAAGCTTCCACGGGCGACAAAATATTCATCACCTAAAATCTCTAATTTTCTGCTCTCCTTTAGTAATAAAAAATTTAACAACTTTAAAAAATCTTGTCATTTAAGAATATTCCAATCGTATTTCATGATGAATGCGTGAATAAATGAAGAAAGAGGGACCAACCAATTGTGCCTGACTCTTCAGTACATCCTGAACATACTTCAGAGGTGGCGAGGGAGGAAAAGACGGCGCACTCTCGGCCACGAAAACGGCCGTGACGATCCCTTCCCGCTGCATACTCTCCAACTCATCCCTCAACGCAATCTCTCTGTCTCTCTAATTCTCAGCTTCTCTCTCTAATTCTCTGTCACTCTACCTCTCTCTCATTCTCTGTCTGTATATCTCTCTTTCTCTGTCTCTCTATCTCTCTCTCATTCTCTCTATATATCTCTCTCTCATTCTCTGTCCCTCTATCTCTCTCTCTCTCATTCTCTGTCTCTCTATCTCTCTTATTCTCTATCTCACTCATTCTCTGCCTCTCTCTTTCCTTCTCTCTCTACCCTTCTCCTATTCATTAAGCACCTCCACGGACTTTTCTCATAGTTCGCAACAGCCATAAGGCGAATGCATATCTGACCTGTAAATGAAATCTTTCGTACGATCCCTGCATCCGAAGAAAACAATTCTGGGAACTTTGAGGAATGCCGAATCTTCAGGGTGGGAGAGCTTGTACGCTCTGCAAATTTGTCATTGCCTCCTCGTCAGTTAAAAAAAATTCCAGATGGACACGAACAGAAGCTCTTGTATGAAGGAGAGGAAAGTGGAGATGCCAGTGCCTGGCCCGATGAGGATGAGGGGAGAGAAGAGGGCGGATTCAGCTGGCTGGCCTAAGGGGGGCAGCCGGAACCGAGCTGGCGCTTTCTCGAGGATCTGCAACATTCCTTCCTCTCAAACTTCTTCCAGAAGTAGAATGAGAATGAAATTGTCTAGCTTCTTCAAGGCTACGCGACTGAAGAAGAAGAGTGCTGTGAAGAGCCCAGAAATAGTGGACCCTCCAAGTGGAATGCTCTGCACCTGGATCTGCTGCACGACGTGGAGAGAGCAGAGAGAATGAGTAGCCACGCCCACTCTGCCGTAACGCCGCCCTTCCTCCGCCTTCTCTTCCCTTCAAACATACAATCACTCTACTACTTTCAACAGTGTCTATCACGGTATATTTTTCTTTTATAATCAAAGATGGTCAAACAGCCGTTTCTTATAAATCGATAAGATTGAAAAGTACAAAGAAAGAAACGAATAGAATGAAAATGAAAAGGAACCACTGACCGAACAGAAAATGCGAATCGCCATCGTTGTCCAAACCGTCGGATGCACGAGGAGAGGGAATAGGGGCGGGGCATCAGCCGAGGTAGTTGTTCTGATCAAGTCATTTAGAGAAATGAAAGGAATCATTGAACAGTTACCAATGAGACGTTCAACAGGGGGATTGACAGAAGGAAATGCAAGGAGAAGATCAACGAGCGACAGCGCGGCTTGGCGGACAAACAAAGTGAACTCGCTGAACATTTAAGTCTTCTTCCTTATAAAATGGAAAGCAACAACTGAAGTCAATGAATCGACCTGACTCCCTGAGCTGAGCAGAGTTCAAGAAGTCTTCTCTTCTCTGTTTCATCAGCAGCAGACTCGGCCAAGACACGGAGGAGAGGCTGGAAGAAGAGAGAATGCCAAGCAGTCCATCCATGGACATACCCTGCCAGGTGCACGGCGGATATCCAAGCAGAAAGAGAAGAGATGTCGAAGAGAAGAGTGAGGGGGCAAGAAGGGAGGGAGGGCAGCACCGGGTTTCGCCGTCTTCGCAGACAGCGAGAGAACACACTCTTTCTCCGCCACTCCAAGCATCCCCGTCCTGCATTCCAACCACAATCTATCGTGACTGGACTCTCTGCTTACCTCTCCAGAATGAAGTCCACTTCCTCTCTCATATTCTCCGTCACCAAATAGAAGGCATCGCCCGGCTCGTAGGATAATTCCGTACCCTGCAACCCTTTTCGGTCACATAAATTAAACGGGTGGCCGACACAACCTCGAGGTCAAACATCAGCTCACGCTTCGGTTTCTTCGCATCCAGCGAAGTAAGCAAGGAATGGGATACAACCGTTCCTCTTACAATCTTTGGAGAAACCAGACCTAAAACAGAGAAGCGAGAGAGAAAGAGAAAGAGAGATGAGAAAGAGAGAGAGAGAAAAAGAGAAAGAGAGAGAGAGAGAAAGAGAGAGAAAGAGAGAGAGAGAAAGAGAGAGAGAGAAAGAGAGAGAGCGAGACCACTCATCACTAACCAGGCATGGCAGCACCATTCTGCCATAATAGATCAGGAGAAGGCATAAAACGCTCCTGAGATATGGATATAGAAATGAATGGGAGAGGAGCCACTGGCACTCGCAGATTTGTATCCCCTATAAGATAGAAGGATTGACTGAAGGAAGAGCTCGGCCGGTCATACTTGCTAAGTTGCTCGCCCCACTCCTCACGGATGAGCCATGTGGATATTCATAAGGGACGATCGGAAGAACATCAGAACGGAGCACAGTTACAGTTTCTTCTTCCACTGACAGCTTCCGACTTGAGGCCTGCCAATTGGAAGTTAAAGCAAGGAAAGGAAGACCAACTGCAAAAAAGAACACGAACCTTCCACTCATCCATGATCTTCTGCTTTTCACTCTCACTCTTCGCAGCTGACAACGATAGCTTTGACTAAACTGCCGCTTTCATTCTTATTCATTTATTGATCACACATTCAAAAGAAAATTCAGGAATTAAACATTGTTATGTAAAAAGGAAACCTGTAATGCATTTGAAAGATCAGATAGGTCAAGTTGGAAGCGCTGCGCGAAATGATTGAAGAGAGCCTCGCACCAAGGCTCCACAGCCAACTCTAAACTGTACAAGACCATCCGTGAGTTGTGTTGAAAGGACGATGGGAACACACCCCACTTGGTCGTCCGCTACTCCCCGCTCAATCACACGACGAGCTCCGAGGGAAGAGAGTTGCTTGTCCACTTTCATAGGCACTCCTTGGTACGAAGAGTAGTTCGAGTCGCCCAGGCCTGCCAAAGCAAAGATCACGCCATCAGCATTCGAAGTAATAAAAGAGAAAAAATTCACAACAATGGTCACCTCAAATATCTCAAATCAATCTTCAATCTCTAAAAATCACCCAAATATTATGCGAATGAAAGCAACGACAAGAACGAACCAAGAATGGCATATTGAAGTCCAGAGAGGAAGTCGCTATCCAGGGAACGTCGTGAGATGCGACGGACAAAACGAGCGCAGTTCTCAGGAGCATCTCCATCCCCAGTCGAGGAGATAACAATCACCACGAAGGATTCACGCTCCAGGTCAAACTGATAGGAGAGACATCTTCGTAAATGAAAGACTTCCTATTCACTTGCCTCCTTTTCGTGCTGGTCAAGCGTGAAAATAAAAGGTTGCAGTCCGATGAGTGCGGCTCGGTCCGCGATTTGCTTGGCAATAGACTCTGCTTGCCCCGTATGCGACCCATAGCATATGAGAAGTCGTTTCTCACTCTTCTCTGCTACGGTCATCTGAAAGAAATGGGGTGCCAAGTAAAAAAACTGATTTGAATCACAAAAAGGATTTGAATCCATGTGAGAAACCGGTCGGAATCGTGGTGTGCCAAAATTGCATCCTGTTTGGAAAGAGCACAAGTGAACAATGTAGAACACCATTGTGAACTCACGTGATGGCACATGAAAACGCTGATTAATACAATTTATTATATTCCAAACCATTTGCATTATCCGTTTTGCATTAGAAGCCTTATGTTATAGGAACAGGGATAACTGTGGATAAAGTGAGCGTAAACTTGAATTATTGCTATAATTATAGAATTTTTTTCAGCAAAAAAAGCATTGAAAGGGCATTAGGACTACACATATTGGGTAAAGACAACTAGGAAGGAAGCAGTTAATAGTAGATTTGTTATAGAGGAGGCAAGAAAGTGAGAAGAGGCCACTTGAACTGCATTTCCAATGTCCGCCGGGGTTGAGTGATCGTCTTGTGACTTTGATACCCTCGGCCTGAATCTTCGATTAACTCAAAAGGCAGCAACTCTTTTGCATAATTAATCTAATGAAAATCTGTTTAAAAAAAATGGCAGGTACATATTGTGCAAAGAATGTTATCTCTGCTGCATTTGGTCAATTAGATTGAGAAGAATGGAGAAGCAACCGATTCACACTGAGGCGAAGGAAGTTGCAGCGATTGGAGCTGCAGAAACAGATTTCCTGCTGCACAACGAAGGGCGGAAGAGTGCGAAGGACGATATCCTTCCGAGTGCATGTTCCAGCCAGTCTCTCTACGTCATCCCCGATCACTACACTTCCACAGCCATACGAGGCACCTGGGGAGGGAAGATCAGAACTGACCGAAGAGGGGGAAGGGGAGAACTGACCGAATGGCTCGGACTGGCCAGTCCGAATGTCCACACTCGTGACGTTCATCACAAAGCAGACGTCGTCGCATTCTTGGCCGTCGACCTGTGGAAAGCCGGCCGTTTCAAGAGAGAGGAGGGCAGAAGCGGATGGGAGAGTGCGAATTAGTAAGAAATATTAAGGCAATTATTGCGTACTTACATACAACCATTTATAAATTAATGTATATTTAATAAACTAAACTGTTTGAGCAGAGCATTGTGTGAGCTTTGAAGATCCATCGGGCTGCATTTCTCGCGGATTTTTAAAGAAGGAACCATAGTGCTGCAAGGAAGAAATGAGCTTGTTGTGGGTGAGAGAGGGAGAGAGAGGAGAGAGAGAGAGGAGAGAGAGAGAGAGGAGAGAGAGAGAGGAGCGAGAGAGAGAAGAGGAGAGAAGAGAGAGCGGCAGTGAGAGAGAAAACGAAACGGAGAAAATAAAATTCCTATGAATGGAGAATGGAACCGCTTCAAAAGAAATCAGTTTCCTTGTCTAACACAATTTAAGCGTAAGAGCTGTGCTAACGGTTTCGATGGTCGAGTCTGAGCATCGGTTGCAGAGAAAACGTCGTGTGGAAGAATCTGGAGAGTTTGTGGGGAGGAAGGTATGATGAGAAAAACAGAAAGAAAACACAGAGAATGGCAGAGAGAGAGAGAGACAGAGAGAGAGAGAGAGAGAGATAGAGATAGAGAGAGAGAGATAGATAGAGATAGAGAGAGAGAGAGAGCATGAGATATCCATAAAAAATTCTGATTGAAACCCAAGAGTGAAAGAAGGAATAAGGCAGATAAGAGGTAGGATATAAAAAGGGATAAATAAAATTAAATAGTAAAGTGAAAATAGAATGAACCTCTGGAGCCAGCACAAACGACGATTAGCGTTATGCTGAGAAAAGGGCCCATCAACTGTTTCATTACAACTCCGTCGACCAGGAACAACATCATTGTAATTTTCAATGGTTTTCAAACACCAAGGCTGCTTGACGGCGAGCCTTTTTCCACCATCTTCGTATCGAGAATCTTCTATTTCCTTTCAATTTCATCCAAATTTCATGTAAAAAAATAAACGGTTGAAAAATGTAAGAAGAAGCTGACAAAGCAAGAAGAAAGAACTCAAAGGGAACTCCTAATTGGCTTGCGAAGAGAAGGAAAGAGCGCGCATAGAGGAAAAAGTAAGGATGTTCTTAACTGAATTTGAGACATCCTCCATGCCGAGAAAGGAACGCGACACAACGAACAAAAAGACTACAAACCCGAAGTCGGCAAAACTGAAGGGTAGGCCGCTAAGCTCTGGCCAAATCTGGCATTATAAGCAGAAAACCTCTGTAGGCATCAGTGAGAAGGATGAAGATAAATCGTAAGTGGTCGTAGATTTCGGAAGAGGAGGTCGAGAGATGAATAAATGCAAATGAGATGTGACGTGAGTTGATATTGTTGAGTGAAGCGTGAAGAGAAGGGGCGCCATCGGAATGATCAGTCTCTATTCTCTCGTGCAATTCAACCCTTCCACCATTCCGCCTCATTGCTCTCCAAGGAAAGAAGCTGCGGCTTAGAGAGGACGCTTCCCAATCCAAGAACCAAGAAGTGGAAGAAGAGTCGGAATGAGTGTTTCAAGGGGTGCCCTTAGGATCCTTCCAATCTCCCTCCTTGTCACCCAAAGAAAGGCTACACTCGGCCAACGTTCAAATTATTTATTCATGGAGAGAGTAAACACAACAACAAAAACAAAGAAGAATAACAATCCGTGAAGGGTGGCTTCAACGCTGCCTGAGAGCTGCGAGCAAGAGCTCTGCCCCCTTCGTGGTGTAGGACTCGAGTCTGCGGATGGACACGGACGAGGCGACTTTCTCTCTCGTGGACTCGGAACCTTTCTCCATCAACCGAAGCAGAATGAAGCAACCCTCCAAACTTTTCCGTCACACCAACTCCATAAGAGTTTCAACCAATTGTTTAATAAATTTGAAAATAAACTTCTAAGGAGAGTAAAACGGAAGTGGTTAAGATTCAAAGGAAGGAAAACCTTATTGCAGCCAACCCAGGACCCAATTTGCTCAGAGTCGAGAGCAGCCAAGTGAGAACTCAGGCGGAGCTCCTCTGGAAAGGCATCGTCGCCTGCAACATCCAATAACATATATAGCTACTTTTTTCTGAATTTCGTCTAGGGTAGTCCGGTTCGGCTTTTTTCCCTGCTGCTTCCGTATATCCCGTTATTGTATCCCGTTAATGAATGTATGCTATTGAAAAAGCATTGGTCAATGAGCTGAAAAAAACGAACAGCGCAGAAGCCGGCCGAGAACGAAGCTGCCCTGCTTGTGCTCGATCAGATGCTCCTGGCCAATATCACATGGCACGAACTCCCTCGAAGCCAGCGCAGCCAGGGCAGAGTAACACGCACTTCTGTCCTCTGCATCCACCGAACGGACGAACAACTCACGCGGGCCTTCAAGGGACTCATTTTCTTTGTCACAGAGAGGGCCACTTACCAGGCGCCTCGAGGGAGTCTAGCACCAGATTCGAAGTCTCAACACTCTCGCGCAGAAGGCAGTCCATGTTGGCGGCCATGAAGGTGAAGAGTGGCTTTGAGATACACGCAAACAACTCAGAGTAACGCTCAGAAGCCGGTTTCTTGCTGAAGTCGTTCCCGTCACCCTGTAGAAGAGAAGAGAGGGAGATGGATAACGACAGGAAGGAAAGAGAGAGATAGAGAGCGAGAGGGAGAGGAGAGATACAGAAGAGAAAGGATGAGCTAACCATCTTGACTTGCTTGATGATATCCTGGTCGAGAACTCTTCCATCCCTTGGGTGTACTAGATAGTGAATAACTCGCACTCCGAACTTGTCCATTACCACCTTCTTTATTTCGTTAGCCAATTCCTGTAAAATAAGTGACACTAAAATTCCAGACCAGGAAGCACAGCACATTAATGCAGTCCTCACGAAACATAGCTTAAAAGCCAACTGCCTAGCCAAATTTTTAGTCATCCTTCCTAGTAAAAAAAATATACATTTCGTACCAATCGACATATAATAGAATATTTTATCAATTCTTTTAACGTGATTTATACGAATAAATAACGAAAAAAAAACACTCCCTCACTCATCCTTCCTCGGACTTTTGGGCGCCCCATTTTAAGAAATGTCGCGGAATTCCATTCTATTCAGCTAGATTCCAAAGATCTCGAATTCGCTATAGTTAGCACATGTCTCGCTCGATATGCGACAAGAAGGATTGAAACCTGAGTGATGTATTTGTTGACCAGGACAGTGTCATCGACCGAGTCAAAAATACTCATGAGAACACGGCAGCCATGCTGTTCCATAGCAGCCTTCACTGAGAGGCCTTTGAAGTTCTTGATGATCAGCTGAAGATGATCAAGGTATTGACCGTCAATGAAAGAAGAACAGAAAGAAGACCTTTCTCTCCTTTGCATTCGCATTCCAGACGACGCGCATCGCCACTTGGGAACCTTCGCTTGTGTGCACTAATTCGGGCAGCTTGTCCTGCAGTTCATTCATCCTAATTAGTGCTCTTCTCTACAGCACATCAATTACTACTCCCTTATGGTTCCGCTCGCTAAATTTAGCCGAAATTTTTTAAAGAAAAGATGGAATAAACTAGCAACCTTGAGGGAGTCGATGAGGTTACTTTTCTGTTCCTTGTCACAATGAGAGAAGCAGTCGAGAAGCAGTCGATGAGTGAGAGAATGACGCAGAGTTGTCTTTTGAACGACATCCAAGACAATCTCTTCCAGATGTTTCACGATCAGTTTCTTCTTCCCTGGCTCTTCTTCCAAAATCTGTTTTAGCGACCGGATCTTGTCGGTCTGCAACAGAAATATAACAAATATTAGAGACTACAACCTGAAGAGCACTCCAGCGCATTCAGAACATAAATGCTGCAGCATTCTAACCCTGAACAGAACGAATTCCTTCCCGTAGAATTCCGAGATGATATCAAACCGCTGCTGTGCATTCGCGTAGTCGTTGTACGCAGTTTCTAACACTTGAAACAGAAAAAGTACCTCATCTCGAAACAACTAATTCAAAACATATTTAAAAAAAGGGAATAATGAATAACGTATCTCGGCTGCCCACACAATGCGAAAGAGAGAAACGCAGTGGCCTCGGAATGCTTCGATCACTTGCTGTCTCTGGTGAACTGATCTGCAATCCATCGAGTACTATCACTCTCTTTCCGCTGGGAAAACAAGAACATTCCTACCCGTATTTCAGCATCTTCGTCACGAAGAAGCGAGAGTATTTGCTCTTGGCCATGCGGACAATTTCGGGTGCGAGTTCAGTGAAGAGCTGGTCATTGATGTCCTTTCTGTTGAGAGCGAGGAGACACTCGATAACTCGGACTGTGTCGTGTGCGTAGATCAGAAGGCGAGCGTGACCCTGCAAAGCAAACTCCTCTCCGCCCACTCTCAGTCCACTCCACTCACAGTGTCCTTCTTCCTCCAACTCTCCTCTCCATCAGGGATGTAGAACAAAAAACTCCCTGACCAAAAAATTTTTTGGGCCCAAAAAACCGGTTTTTTTTAGAACAAAAATAAATTTTTTTTGTACAAAAAACAAAAAATAACAAAAACCAAAAAAAGTTGCATTAATCGTAATTTTAGAAGAGAAAATTGGTTAATTTCTTGATCTACATCACCCATAACAAAATAAAAGTCGTAAAACAAATTCGTAAATGACAATTATACTAAAAAGTTGAGAAATTAGAACCCTCTAATCTTAAAATTTTGCTGGAGGAAGAGACATCCGGGAGATTTCGAGTAAAACGTTTTTTTTTTGGGCCGACCCCAAACAAAAGTTTTTTGTTAAAACCCCAAAAAAAAACAAAAAAACAAAAAACTGCAACCCTGCTCTCCATCCCTCCAACTCTCAGCCAACCTTGATGAGTCCGCACAGCTCGGAAATGGCCTTTTCCTTTTCGGCGGCTGGAGTCTTGCCACTGCAACAAAGATCGTGTGTATTCTTTAAGGAGTACGTGTAACTCCAGTAAACCTGCGCATTTTTTCCCAAAGAAGTTTGCATTTCGCGGCTCTTTCCATGTGAGGCTTTTTCTTTGCTTTATATTCAAGAAGAAGAGCCTTTCTCTCCTTCCTCGGCAAAGCGAGCAGCTTCTCTTTCAAGCTTTTTGGAACCTGCAAAATACGAAATAAAACTTGCCGATTTGTTTCGCAAAGTTGGCAAACAACTCTCCGTTTTTAAAGCACAATCTCTTGGAAGATTATAAAACAGAAGTAACAAAAGCCAAATGACAGAGAAGACACACCAAAGTTGGCTTCTTCTTGGTCACTCCAGCATCGACTTTAGTTATCGCAGCCGCCTTGCTCTTTTCCTTCTCCTCCTCAGCCGGCACACTCTCTTCCACTTCCATCTCCTCCTCGGCATTAGACGGAATCTTCGCCTTCTTCTTCTTTCCAGTCTTCTTCTGTTTCTTTTCTTTCAGAATACTCTTTCCGGGAGAAGCCGTTGATGCTTTCACTTCTATTTTCTTGTCATTCTTGTCAAACAGTTTGCGATGCTCCAAAGCCTCGGCAAAGGAAACCTGAAGCACAAGGCTAGGAAGTGTTAGAAAAGTAATTTCTAACAAGTATAGCACCAAACGTCCATCACAGGAAAATATAACACAAATGACATTGTATGACAGAGCATAGTTTGGAATGAAAAGGATGCAGAATCGAGAAAGAAGACAGGACTGACCCGTCTGCTTGGTACTTTCTTAATAGGTTGACTGCCGAAAGAACTCTCCGAAAGAGAAGAAGAACTCCGTTCCTCAAGCCGCTCCATATTTTCTCGTATGCTTTCCTCCAATCGCTCCTTTAGTTCCTTCTTTTGTTCCAACTTCACGAGCTTTCTTCTGTCAACCTTAAAGGTCAAGCTCCTGCACTACCACGTATCCATAAACGGAAAAAAGCACAAACCTGTCCAAGATGCAACCCCTTCTTCTTCTTCTCAAGAAGATTCTTTACCTTCTTCTTTCCCTTCCACTTCTTGGTCGTTCCTGCCTTTCCTTCCTTCATCAGTTTGCCCATCCTGCTGCTGGAATAAGAAAAGCAAATAAAACTCGGTCAGAAGTGACACCAGGAACATTATATATATTATGGGCACAAATGAGCCATATTGAGCAGGTGGCTCAAGCAATAAATTAATTGAGCAAAGAAAATGGTAGGTTAATCTTTTCCGATGGCATTCACCACAAGAATTATTAAGAGTTAGCAAAGAAGGCAGCAATGATTTATTTCGCATTCACAGTCCACGCAGAGATAAGGAAATTAAAAGTAATTTGCTGTATATACAATATAACATCGAAAAATCTATTAGTCCAATAAAGTGAGAAAGACGAGTAAATTTGGAATGGATGAAAGTGCGAAGAACACATCATTGAGTAGGCGCCTCATTGATTTCAAGCTGCAATGAATTGTTATCATTTAAAAACAACGTCAATTATGAATAGAACAAAGGCAGATGGAAAACTGACAACTCGAAGAGCTCGATTCATTGGGTCATGGATTTGCAATCCGGCTGGGAGGAATACTTCAGCATTTCGAACGTCCAGGTACCGCCGGATCTTAAAAAAAGGATACTAAACAGCACGACGGCGAAAGAGATGAGAATCCGTTAACCTCGATTAGTTTCTTTTCGTATCGAGTAAAGCCACACACACGCACTACGTAACACGTGGCGCAGCCAATTAATGTTTCCAAGATCGTTCCGCAGCAAACCTTAAATGCTGTCATTTTCGCATGATTATCGTACGAACAAAAATTGAAAAAAAAACCTTTTCAGCCTCGCCAAATAGCGAGTTAACGTTGTCTATTGTTTCGAACCATTCATCTTCAGAAACCTGAATAGAGCATTATTAACAGAAGGAGAAATATGGAGACAACTAATTATTTCCATGTATTATACATTTTAATACAACAATAAACTTTAATTATCTGAAAGTCTGCAACAATGCAAAAAAACGCGAATTTCAAATATGAGGGAAGTTTTTTTTTTTAAGGAAAATGAGTCAAGCCTCGTCCTTGAATTAAGGATATAAATAGCCAACCAGGCCGCGAAGATCCTCCGGATATCGTCGCTCGAATTTGACGGTAAGCCCCTTAGAGTAGTCTCGTGGAATGTAGATCGATGTGACTTTCCGTGGTTGTTGTTGGGAGGCACAAGAAGGGATGGACTTGTCATCCAACTCGTTCGAAGCAGATCCGTACCCATCGTCTGCCATCTCCTACAGCAAATAACAAAGCAAATGAGAGACGAACATAGTTCTTCCACAATGTCTTTACTCTGGAAAAAAGCGAATAGCAAGGAAATCGTAATGCCCAAGTATTCCCGTGTTTTGGCCACATACTGGAGCAAGACTACTAGTTTACTGATACTTGTCTTACCATTAACGAACCGTTTCTGCGAAATATTGCAAATTTTGCACTATCTCACCATTACCTCGCGGGGAATGGGACCATTCCCTTTTTTTACCAGAGTACAGTGTTACCCCGGCAGCAAAATAGTTAAAAACCCTAAAACTTTTGCGTGTACACAGTTGTGACGTGAAAAATCAGTTTACGAAATGTCACCTGTGAAAAGTAGGAACGGTATTTACACTAAAAGTTTACATTTAACGTTTTCCTTTTTTGCAGCAGCTTTTTAATTTTGGGGCGGGGGAGTTAATAATAACAGGCCTGCAGGTGATAGTGCTGTAAAGGTGCATACCCTTCTTGCAGACTTCTCGACGTGTAAGATGTTCCGGTGAGGAAGTGGTCGTGAGGATGGTTGCGACTCCCCTCGCACTCGAGCTGCTCTTGCTCCTCCTTGTCACGGTCGCTTTGTTGCATAAGTATGGTTCTTGGAGCAAGCAAAGGACGGCAGTCTCCCTCGCCACTCTTCTTGGCTGGTCCGTTCCTTTTTTTTTTTACAATACTGATCAATGAAATGGCCGAGTGTTATATTGGCTTGTGCAATTTGCAGGTACTTCTCCTTCATTATAATATTCGTGCTGCCACTGGATATTGCCATAACATTCTACCGTCGATGTCTTGTGGAGAGCAGTTTCGTAAGCAATTCAACCTCCTCTGCCACTAGTGCTCCTGTCAATCTGTCTTCTAAATGCAGCGAACCACGAGGGTATGACAAGGGTCCTCACTGTTGTTTACTTATCCGAATTAATTTTTTTATGAATCTGTAATTCACCTTGGAAACATTCAGTTACGTTCCCGACGAAGTCCTGCTGAATCTTTGGCGAGTTGTCTACTGGACGGCCCAAATTTTAACATGGTTTCCTCTTTTCATAGTTTCATTCCTCTTTCTGACACTACTGCCTCCTGGCTCTTCCTATAGCCCTCGCCCCCTCTTCAGGCTGCTCCTTCCCTTAATGCAGAGCTACGTGACAGCTGGGGAGTTTACAATGGGCGGTCGTTTCCGTTGTGCTCTAGTGAACAATGTCATCTACTACAGTATCTACTTTGTCGTCTTCGTTCTTCTGGTCTTTTATGCTCTCCTCAAAGGAATTGTCATCAACGCGTTCGTTCTCTGCTATCTTTTTGATCAACAAAATCGTAAATTAGGCTCCTTTAAATTTTTATTTTGGTTTGATTAGAGCTTAGAGTCGTTTGGGCTATTTAGAGGATTCGCGTATACTGAATGGTTCATGTAAAGAAAAAGAGATTCAAACTTTCAAATCTGAGGTTATACCTGAATGTGAAATTATGATTCATCGGATCCAGATTATAGTAGTGCACTTTTTCAAGACATTCACTCTTCCGAAACGGTGATTTTCTATCACATAGCGTTAAGCTGCGTTTTCTTTCTCAATACGATACGCTCATGAAATAAATCCCTTCAGGAATTGAACAACTTAAAAATTAAACACCGACATATATGGATTGAAATTTCCGCAAAGTTCACTATAAATATGGCAAATTCTAGACAAAATATCAAATTCCAGATTTCGTTGTAAGTCATTATTATGTTCAATGTTTAATTTGCGCACTTAATTTAGGGAACACCTCAAAGTGATCTTAGTGTCTGCTTCCAACACTTGGGGTCTGTTTCTCCTGGTCGTTCTTCTTGGATACGGTCTGGTCGAAGTCCCACGCCAGTTGTGGTGCATGGGACGGCGAGGTATCTTTCCTTATTTCTTCAATATCTTAGCGACGCTAGAATCTCTCTCCTCTCATCCCCCTCTCTCTCTCTCTCTCTCTCTCTATCTGTCTTCCCCCCTCTAGCTCTCGCTCTCCCCCTCTCGCTCTCGCTATCTCTATCTCTCTCTGTCCCTCTCTTGGCCCCCTCTCTTGCTCCCCGTCCCTCTCCCTTCCTTTCGCTCTCTCTCCCGCTGTCTCTGTCTCTTTATCCTTCGCTCTCTCTGTTTCATTAGCTCTGTTTCTCTCTCTCTCCCTCTCTCTCTCGCTCTCACTCCCGTTTTCTCTCTCTCTCTCTGCCTCACTCTCTCTCTCTCTTTCTCTCACCCTTCCTCTCGCTCTCTTCCCCCCCTCTCTCTCTCTCTATCTCTATCTCTCTCTCTCCCTCTCTCTCTCTCTCTCTCTCTCTCTCCTCTCACCCTCCCTCTCGCTCTCTTCATCCCCCTCTCTCTCCCCTCTCTGATCTCTGTTGTTTATACTGACGTGATTATCATTTCTCCATTGTAGATTATAGCCTGAACAAGGTGTACTTCAAGATCGACCAAATGTCGACTGAGAAAGCAGATGCCGAAGACATATTCAGAGAAGTCTACAAGTGCGTCTTTGCTTTTCTTCCATAACAATTAGGAATTCTCCTCTTGATGTCCTTGTTGATTCTGATGACGTGGTTTGATTGAAGGGAGGCTCGAGGAGTGCTGAACGCTCTGAAGAACGAGCACGGAGCACGAGAGAAGGCGCAGCTGATCACCGCCCGCTTCTCCGACTCCGCCATTTCTCAGCTGTTCCCCTCTCGGAGTGGGGCTGACTTCGCTTCTCTCTCTCCTGCTTCCACTCTCCAAGTCAACAACGACAAGTATCTGGTTAGAAGGGAGTGCTCAGCCCTTCAGGATTGCCCCCTCCCTTCAGGTCCGGCTGCACCAGCGAGTCATCCAAGGCGTGCAGACTTACCACAGGACGGCTGCGCAGTGGGAGTCAGTCACTCATTGCCTCCCTCTCCTTGTCATCTGCTGTCTTCTCAGTGTGTTGATGTCTCGCGCTCTTTGGCTGGAGAGTGTGCAGCAGGCTGAGTTGACTGGCTCGCTTCCCACTCTGCCGCCCCCTTTCTCTCTGCTCCCTCCCCATATCGTCTTCTTCTGTTTAATCACAGCAAGACGGCCTCTAGCCAAGGTGAGTAACCTTGTTAGGAAGTGGTTGACAGCTTGGCTGCTCACAGATTATGGCTGTTGTCCTCTGCTCTTCCACTGTCTTTATTCTCTTATCCGAGTGCACCTTCTTCATTGTCAACCCCACGTTGTCTCCGGCTGCTCTTCTTCTTCAGTACGCCGCACGCAACTTCCACTACACTTACACCCAGGTTCATTTCTCTTTTCTAGCTTGTAGTTTCCTTGTATAACTGGAATGGTTTCGAAGGTGGTCGCAATGTTATTGATAACCTTCCTGAGCGGCTGCGCTTACTTCACTGTCTTCCGTATGCGTATCTACAAATACTATAATCTGGATCCGAATCATCTGACTGACGAGAACTCTCTTCTCTTCTCTGCAATGTCAGCTTCGTTTGATGATTCTTCCCTCCTCTCTTGTGATTTAGACTTCTCTGCCGGCTGACTCCTCCCATCTGCCTTAATCTTCTCGGTTTGGTTCATCTCGATTCGCATATCAGCAACACGAAGAATTTTGGTGTGGAGACACAGTTCACCAAGGTCTCTGCTCTCCTTTATTTCCTGCCCTTCTCCTCTTATCCTTTTCCTGGTTTCAGCTGATGGGCCACTTGGACTTGTTGCCAATTCTCGCGAAAGGAATCAACATTTATCTGCCTCTTCTGATTCTGCTGTTCTGTGCACTGACCTATTACAAGTGAGTTGAAGTAAGCGAGGAGAAGAGAGGAGTCTTCTTGAGACTGGGCACTCGTCTCATGCACGCCGTGGGAATCGAGCAGTTCATTGACTCGGATGAAGTGACGAGAGATGCGGTCTCGGCTGGAAAGGCACTCGTAACTCTCGAGAGGAATAAGAGGAGTCGCAGGGAGGAGAGGCAGAAGAAGAACTCTTCTCCCACTGCTCCCTTCTCTTCTCTGGCAGGTACACACTCTTTTCTATCTCGTGAGTCTGAGTGTACATTTATTATCTTCATGTTCTTGAAAAAGCGTAAATTTATTCTTTCTCTCAAGAAATAGCATAAACTGTTAGGTCGCATACGCGGGGCGTCCAGTCGAGTCTTCGAGTCTTCTTCTGTGTTCTCCGAAGAAAGGCAACCGATAATTGCTGAAGAGGAGTCAGTGGCAGTGGAGGCGAGGGGAACCTCGCGGGCTGTCCCCAATCCAGTGGCACTGGAGTCGGGGGGAATCGAACGAGCCGGTCCCAATCCATTTTCCTCGGTTTCTGGTCAAGGGCATCCTAATTCTATGAATTTTTTCGATGACATGTGAGTTGTTTCTCTTATATATCACATTAGTTATAAAATAGTAAGAGAGCTTTATCAGTAATTTATTTACTAGGCCGCTTTTTCTTTTCAATTTTACTTGTCTGCTATGATCTCATTTAGTAAAGGAATTGCCCGGGAAATGTAGAGATGGTTTAGGAAAATTCGTTTTTGCAAAGTTTTAATATATATTTTTTTAATACTGCATAAGTTCACAAACTGTTTGTATAATTATAGTCATTATAACTGTATCCGTGAGAATACTTGGAATAAAGATATCGTAGTGCACTTTTGCTGTTGCCTTTTTCGACGTTCCTGAACAGCGATTCAGGCACATCGGCGCGGCCTTTTTGTATGCAGGGAGCCGCTTGTTGCTGTCTAGACAAGAGTGGTCTCTGTTTCAGCAACTCTGTCCGTACTCCCTATTCTTACTTTTCTCATCTTAGGCTTTCCCTTAGGTAACAAGAAAAGCGTCATAACAGGTCGCCCTCGAATACCGCACTCGCCTTATTATTTCCCTTTCGTTCTCTCCAGTGCCCCAACTTTCTCTGTCTCTTCTTGCATATTCATAGTGAACCAGTGTAATTTATTTGCTCTGCTTATTTGATCGGATATATTCGTTAATAACTTAGGTGATCAAGCTAATATAATTCATTACAGTAATTACAATAATACCGTAGAATCTAAAGGGACGCCACCAAAATCACTTTTCTATATTGAGCATGTCAGGAAGCGATTGCATACAATTCTGTGAAATTATTAAAGAATAAAAGACAAGTGGAAAGTGCAAGGTGAATGATTGCCATTATGCAGGGAGTGAGAGAGAAAGAGAGAGAGAGAGAAAGAGAACCGTACGAGTCTGGCCTACCGCTATTCGCATGGCCAGCGAAGCCACTATTCCATTAGGTAGAAACATAGAAATGCAAAGAAAAAAGCACCTCGGGCTAAACAACGGAATGTTTGTGTCCATTGGCAAGGGTGGGCGGCTGATCATCGTCTATCATGACATACGTGATGTGGTTGGCAGCACGAGTTATCCTTGTCTGGAGATCAGAAGGACTCCGCGAGATAACACTGCCACTCCCTCCTACCGTATTCGAGCTACCGTATTCCTCCTCAGTGACTCCGTAGCTGGAAGAGTCCCTCCTGATAGGGACCATGCGGCCCGAGTGCTCGTCCTTCATGAGTCGCACCGACCCGCCGCTTCCATTCGCAAGATTATCGTAGATGCTGGGCACTCTGAGCACTGCATTTCGATTCCGCTTCTCTCTTTCACTTTCTTTCTCTCTCCCTTTACATTCTCAGGAATGAAAGAGAGGGAGGAACAGACCTCCCAGTCAGTGGCCGAGCGGAAGACGAGGAAGGTGGACTTCTCGTTGAAGAGGAGCGCAGTCCTCCCTCTCCAATTCTCCTCTGTTCAGCAGACGGAGGAGAGTGTTGCGGTCCTTGCTACAAAGGAAGACTCGTTAATCGCCACCCACAACTGCAGTAGAATGGCTTACTCGGAGTGAGTTTCTGGGGGTGGGCGAGGGAGGGGCCGCTTGTTTGCGAGAAGAATGGCTGCGTCTCCTGGCAAGAGCAGGGGACCGACTCGCTGTCCCTGCCATCGCTATAAAATCCATTCTTCTCTTCCTTTTATTCCCCTTTACCACCCTCTCCCTCTCTCTTCTCTCTCTCTCTCTCTCTTCTATCTCTCTCACTCTTCTCTCTCTCTCTCTGAGATTGAATGCAAAACAACGAAGACATCTCTGATTCCACATTCAAAGTATATGGAAATACGACAATTTTATTGGCAAAGGAATGAGTCAATCTTTTTGATTTCCTCTTCTAGGTAACAGGAGAAAAGGCTTTTGTAGAAAGCGGCGTAGATTTCTTCATATGCAACACGGAATTCTGTTGCTCCAATCACTAGAAAAGCGAGTAAAATGAGTAGACAAGAAGTTTAGATGGAAGAAAGCTACGAATGGAAGAAGACCAGGAATGGAAGAAGACTAACACTGAGCACGGGAGCCCCTGCTCTTGATCTCTGCGATATTCGATCGAATGTCTTCGACTTTACGGGAAAGTACAGCTCCGAGAGCCTTCGTCGGTCTTTCTGCCAGATCCCTCGGGGCGGGGGGCGGGGGTCGTGCTCTTCCATCCGACTGCAAAGAACGATCACTTATTCTCTATCGCGTAATCATGTCTTAAATAAAGAGATAACCATTATTTAGAAATGAAGGATTGTTTAGCCCCATCCCCAAATGTTCTGAATATAGAAAGGAAAGTAAGGAAAAGAAAGGAAAAGTAAGGAAAGAAAGGAAAAAAAGGAAAAGAAAGGAAAAGAAAGGAAAACAAGGAAATGAAAGAAAGAAAAAGAAACAAGAAGCTTGTCGAGAGTCTGTCTGAGAGAGAAGACGACTTCATCATCAGGGAAGCCGAAATCATTCGCAATCCCGCTTTGGATGAATTCCATGAAGGTCTCCATGTGTAAGTTACGAATCGTCTCTTCAACGATCATCCAATAGAAAAGACGAGATTATTGATGAAAAGGACTAACTCTCGTGCATCTTCATGATGTTGAGTGCCTGCGCAGTGAGGATAACATCCCCCTCAAGGAGGAAGATATCCCAGATCCGGAGGGCGAGAGGAAAGGGAACCCGGTCCAGGAAACATCCGAACCACCATTTCGTCAGGTAGATGTACGGAATCATTTCCTTCTCCTGAATTCTCTTCCAGAATTATTGGTAAATATTATGTCGAATTCACTGATTAAGTTATAAACCAGAACGGGAAGTGACTCGCCAACCAGATGCTTGTACACCTTGGGACGATATCTCTTGAGAACTCGTTTGAAGTGCTCCTCGAAACGACTTAGCTTTGGGAAGCCAGGACAGAAAAAACCATGCATTGTGTGGCGATCAGAGACCTAAATAAGAAATGGAGAGTGAGAATGAGGATGAGAGTGAGAGAGGTGATCGGGGAGGGAGAGTTAGAGAGAGGGGAGAGGGAGGGGAGAGGGAGGGAAGGGGAGAGAGAGGGGAGAGGGAGGGAAGGGGAAAGAGAGAGAGGGGAGAGGAGGGAAAGGGAGAGAGAGAGAGGGGAGGGAGGGAAGGGGAGAGAGAGAGGGGGAGGGAGGGAAGGGGAGAGAGAGAGGGAGAGAGGGAGGGAAGGGGAGAGAGAAAGAGGAGAGGGAGGGAAGGGGAGAGACAGTTAGAGAGAAGGGACAGGGAGGGAAGGGGAGAGAGAGAAGGGAGAGGGAGGGAAGGGGAGAGAGAAAAGGGAGAGGGAGGGAAGGGGAGAGAGAGAGGGGAGAGTGAGGGAAGGGGAGAGAGAGAAGGGAGAGGGAGGGAAGGGGAGAGAGAAAGGGAGAGGGAGGGAAGGGGAGAGAGAGAGGGGAGAGTGAGGGAAGGGGAGAGAGAGTTAGAGAGAAGGGAGAGGGAGGGAAGGGAGAGAAAGAAGGGAGAAGGAGGGAAGGGGAGAGAGAGAAGGGAGAGGGAGGGAAGGGGAGAGAGAAGGGAAAGAGAGAGAGGGGAGAGGGAGGAAGGGGAGAGAGAGAGAGGGGGAGCGAGG